>CAJPEX010000979.1:0-72367 GCA_905338405.1 Notodromas monacha
GTACAGTACAGGAATAATTTCAATTGGTTCCAGAACCTTGTGAGGGCCAATGAAAATCGAGAAAATTTATTTTAAAAATTATTTCTAGGACTAAAATCCAGAAGAATTTTCCTAAGAAAATATAAAATGAACAGTAATTCAGGTGTTGAATAATTCATTTTTGTCCTGTATCTCTAAAAAAAATGGTTCACTACGTGCTGTGCCACATTTAGTTCAGAAATGTTTAAAAAATATATTTTCAATGCAAACACTGCAATGAAAGAAAAGCAGATTGAGAGAATTATCAAGAAATTGCTCAGCAAAAATAAAACACAAATGCCAAAATAAAACGGAAAATGACGTGAAATTATTTTACTGAATGATTTCAACCTCAATAATTGCAATAAGACAAGAAACATTCACTGGGAAAGATCAACTGCTGATCCCAGGGACAGGGGCCAGACATTTTTGGGGGTACACATTCATATCCACTCAAGTTTGTAGGCAGGGTCAGGGTTTGTTAGCCGGATCTAAAGTTTGTCAACTGGAAAGTTTGTTAGCCGGGACGAACGAGTGGCGGAGGGGAAAAAGAAAAAAGACGGCCAGCACATTCACCGGGGAAAAAGGCCACATCACCTCATCATCTGCTACGTGTGTCTGTTTCGTCAGTCAGTCAGCGAAGAGAAATCATCACGAGTTAATCATCGATCACCTCTTTTTGCATTCAAGCAGGTCCGGGTTAAAAACAACAACAAACTGATTGGGGAAAAAATCCAATCGAAGAGCGCCAACAAAAATTAACCCCAGTCAAAGAAAAAAAAACCTAGAACCCATTTCAAATGTATCGCACCGACGCAGGACAAGAGTTGAATCCAAGCTTTTTGAAACTATCAAGGATGAAAGTGCGTGTACTGTACTCACTCACAAGAGAGCCCTCACCAAGATTGCGAAAGATGACACAAAATGAGCACAGGGAAGATCGCAAAAAAATAATTAAATCATAAAAAAGCATCGAGACAACGACAACGAAACACGAAGATTGATTCGTCAGTCTGTCGTTTCCCTTTTTCGAATTTTGTAAGCGAAATTCATAGACCGCAATATAAGCATTTCCACAATATATTTTTTTGTGCCTCACTTCATGCCAAAATATTAGATCATGCGTGATTTTCTTCTGCACTGTTATTTCCTTAGCGATAAAGTTGAGAAAAATTACGTAATTCAACTTCTCGAGTACCGTTTTCCCAAGTTTTGGTCGAAAGGAGAATCCATTAAATACGAGGGGTTACACATTTCCCCGCGGACTCATTTCAGCAAACAAGGGCTGACATGTTTCCGCGCGGAATCGTTTTAATCCGGACATGAAATGATCTCGACACCAGGGATTTTTTTTTTTCAACGTTTTTCTAATGTTCACCCAGAGGTTAGGCAGACAGTTTTTCAATGTAATTTCAGCCAATTTGATCACACTTCTCAGCCCTTTTGATCCATGTGGCGAAACAGAAGCAGTGGTTCCTCCGATGACAATACCCCCAGGCAACAAGGCGAAGTCCATTGCCAGAGGAATCGGGCCTGAACGTCTTGGCATCACCACCCTACTCCCCTCACCTGGCCTCCTCAGACTTTTGGCTCTTTCCAAAGCTGATGGAGCCCTTATACGAGAGAGCAACACTTTCAAACCAGTAATAAGTTTGTTGCTGCTGCTGTTCCGGGGGAGGTTCAACAATCAACATTCTACAGTACAACTGAATACTTCGAGGCCTGTCTCAACACATGGATCAGAAGGGCTGCCAAGTGCGAACAAACCGGTGGTGATTACGTTGGAGAAGGTGTCTGCCGGGCCACTTGGAGTTATTGGACATGAGAAAAATGTTTTTCAAAAAATCCCTGGTGTTCAAATCATTTCAAGTACGCACTAAAACGATTCCGCGCGGAACCGTGTAAACCCTCCTATATTCCCATTGAAGTCCGCGGGAAAACGTGATCCGGCATGCGGACGTTTTAAAATAGGGACAAGGTCCAAGCACCAATGACGTCCGCATCTCGGGGCCACACTGTTGAGACACTGTACAGTACATTACGCCATTCACAACAACAAAAAAACCTTTGAACCAACCCTCGCATTTTTCCTTCCTTCAGTTCTTTCTTTCTGTATCCTCAGCCAAGGAAAGACAAACCAAAAACAAACACCACACGTGAGGCGCCATCCAAACATGCAGTTAATAAGAAAGTAAAACATAACCACACCCCCAATAACTGGGTGAAGGGACGAGAAAAAAAAACCTCAAAGCAAAGAACACTCACTGCGTGAGTCCAAATCCGGGCGGCAACGACGCCCCGAACGACGACGGCGACAAGTTGGACAAGGACTTGAGCGACGAGGCGCCAGAACCCCCGGCGGCGTTCGAGTAAATCGACGAGGCGCCCTTTCCCGACATGGACCCACTGGACGACGCCCACGACACGTTGCTCTGCGTCGTCCTCGCAGCTGCTGCTGCTGCATTGTTGGCCATCTTGGCTTGTTGCACTGTTTATAAATAAAAAATAGTAATTCATCCTCATTTAAAAGTACAACAAAAATTAAAAATCAAACTCCATTAAAAATTTGATACTACAAATATTTCATAATGGAAAACGAGCTCATTTTTCCGACTTCCTTCCATCATCTGAGCACAGTACAGTATCAGGAATCTCGTGCTCGTTCTTTTGCTATTTGAGCTTCTTTTCATGCCAATAAAAAGATCATATGAGTCTCTTTTTTTCGTCTTTTGTTTTTTGTTTGGCGAAATCAAAAATCAACAAGGTGTCACAGGACAGGAGAAAAGAAAAACAAACACTCACGCATTTGTGCCTGTTGCTGTGCTGCCAGCATTTCGAAAGAGGCTCGGCGGTTGTCGCCCAGGCGCACGTACCTGCTCTTGCCTGGCCGCGGGCGCGAGTAGGGCTCAGCCCGGTCCATCAGAACACGCCGGTCGACGCTGCGGCGGTAGACGGTGGTGCGACGTAGACAATAAGAGAGAAAAAAAGAGAACAATCGTTGGTGTTAATATAGTACCAAGATTATTCAGCCTCTTTTCGAAAGACAAGCATCATGTAAACTCGAGAAGATTCTGTCATGGAATATTCCTTAGTGTCCTAATCCAGTGTCACCCAACCTGTCCGGGAATTTATTTACATACAATTTTTGCAGACTCGCATAGTTTTTCTTGAACGACTTTGTGGCAGATACTTGAACCGTTTCTGCTTCTTTGCAAAATCAAAGCTTCGTTGAAAATTATTTCAGCGGGTGGAAAATTTTCCAGAAGCGTTTTTAAAAGAAAAGGCGACTTTTATTTTTCAGGTAATTTCAGGTAATTCCAACTGCCATGGTCTTTCGAAAATAACAGATAACCATGGAAAAGTTCATTGCTACTTCTGAAACATTCACAGTATTAATTTATGCTGAAGAAAATTTCCCGCAGACCAGCAAAAAACCTTCCGCGAACCATGGGTCGGGGAACTCGGTCCTAACCCAAGTAAGAAATACCTAGTCACTGTTGTTGGGCTCTCGCAGCATTCCTCATTGATCGAAGCGAAAATTAATGGAATAAGAAAAAGTAGCCTACTAGAAAAACTAGGAAAATTTAACGAGTTTCCCCTCTCTGAAATTGTCATGCTTTCACCGGTTCTGCAATGTCTTCAACTTCAATTTTCTCGGCCAATCAAAGGCTTCAAAATCCTATGATCCTTTCCATCAAGTAATTGATCAAGGTCAACACACATTATCAATGAAAATACTGTATATTTTTCATGCGATTTGAAGTCTTTTATCTTTCCTTGATCTACGTTTCTAATCTTTAGTGCGTTGGTGAAGACATTCGTTGTACTCAATACATGTGCCTCATGGTTTTGCATTTTTGCAGGGCCACTCAGGTAACGTGAAGTTGGTCAGTACTCGATTTAGTAAGAGAAGTGAATTCAATTCATCAAATCCCCGGCAACAGTGGGATAAAAATCTCCTCCTTGGTATTTGATCAAACTTGAGTTGGTTGGAAGTCAAGATTTTAGAACTGTGACGGTTTTTTTTGGTGGAGAAGTCTTTATTTCTGTAAATCATCAATTTATTCAAGCAATGACGATAACAATTGTAAAGATCACACGAGGGCTACGCGGAAAAAACTCACGAGTCCAGGTCATGTTCTGCAAATTTTCTCAAGCATCCATTTCAGGTAACGAGAAAAGAAGACATACACTGGCCTGAAACAATTGGACGGTTTGAAGGAAGGGAAATTCAGCCTTCAAGCCCATAGATTGCATTTATGACAGCTGAAACTCTTGTGATCCTCGTTCCCAACTACAATTTTTTTTCAATTTTCGAAAAATAATCTCAGAGAGGCAGCAACTGCCATAATTCTGGCTATTCTTGTTATTGATATTTTGTTTTCAATGTCAGGGAAAGAAGGGGGTGTACGCATCAGTGTTACACATCAGTGGTGCAGTTGTACATTGTGAAATTTATTTTCTTTTCTTTTGGTACAGTATTTTTCTTTCTATTTGGTAAAAAAAAAAAAAAAAGTGTGTTTCCCATTCTGAAGTGATTGAATGCGTTTGAATGTTTTTGAGTTGGGTGGGGAGCCAGTTTGGATGTGGGAATGTTATTGATTGAACCTTGTGAATGGTGAAAAGCGGGAAATGAAGCTTTCTGTTTATTCATTTGAGAGGCAGCAAAAAAAGGTCGAGAACAGTTCTCGGGCTACATTCGAGTTTTTGTGGTAGGTCACACAAGAGCAGCACCGAAGCTATGCGTTTATTGTTTCGCTTTCTTTTTTGCAAGTCACTGCGAACTCTCACCGGAAACAGGAAGTGCCGTTCTTCCTGTGTTGTTCATCAGTTGTGTTCACACAACACCGAAGTTTCTGAACCCTCACTCCGGCAACGGAACAGAAAAATTGAAGGAAGTTCGAATGTACACTTGCCTAAAGTCGCATTCATTCGATGATCATACATTAGGATCTATTTATTTATTCCTAAAGTCTTCTCTCAGACTTACTCAAAATAGTCTATTACAGTGAAATTCCGATTTTTCCATCCCGGGAGTTTTTTTTCTTTCATGGGATCAATGTTTTGAAACTTTCGTTTAAAAAATACTTTTCTTTCATAATCTCAGGAAAATTATTCTTCACCTTGACGTGCGAAGGGTTCGTCGCAATTCTCGTAGATTGGGACAATATGGGAAAACCCAACTGGCGCTCAATTGAAAAACCTTCAAAAATATAAATTCCGATTTTTCGTACAGAAAATTTAGCATTCCAGGAAGTTTGAAGCTACAATCAAAATGCACTTGGATTTATTCTAGAAATGGCCAGTTTCTTCAAGGATAGACAGTTCGTTCAATGAATAGTGTTTCAATTAAAAGAAAATCCAGTTTTTGAAGAATAAATGATCTTCTTACACATGTATTCCTTTGTTTCAGCTCATACTTCAGTCATATAAGTAAATGTTTTGGAAAATTTCAGAAAGCGAAGGTCTGATACAACATAATTTTATTTCACATTTAAAATGTTCTCCCTTGTTTCGTCAGAAGAATTTGAAAATTTCGGCCTGTTTCCCAGAACATTTAAGCAATTTGAGGGGATGATCTAAAGTCCTCCAAATTGAAATTGTACGGAGTATCTGGGATTCGCTGCTTCACTCGACGGGACCCACGTCGCATTGCGAATATGTTCCAAGTCAAACAAACGCCGTCATCATGCCGACAGTCAGTCAAATTATTATTGAGAAAAAGGCAAAACATATACAATTGAATCTCGCTAACCTTGAACATCCGTAAGTCGAATTTTTTTCGAGTACCCGCCTAAATTCACTAAAAAACAAATAAACAATGCATTTGAAAGAACAAAAAAAAAAACTCTGTAACTCGCAGGCTCTTCCCCTCAGACATCCTCAACTCGAATTTTCTGATGCCTTCCGACTCTTATTTTCTTGACACATAAAAGAGAAAAGCAATAAAAAAGTAACTTGACGCGTTTTTAAGAGGAAGTGAAAGACCTAATTGGGCAAATGAACCCTTGCTTCCAAGTTCATCATCCTGTCAACTAATTCAAGAAGCAATTCAGGGCAAAGAGTATCACCATTCACAATTCCCTGCAAATTCTTCTATCCTTCCTACAACAAAACATGCTTGTTTCCCTCACTCAAATTTTCTTGCGGGTGGGTCCCTTGCAATTATTTAAACTATTTAAGCTGACCTTTTCAAAGTCCGTAGAGAGAGAGACAGAGTCGTCGTCGTCGTCGGCGGCGTTGCCCTAAGGAGGGAGTCTGCCCTAGTAAGGTGCAGAGCAGCACCCTTTGTGTTGCGAATACAGTACAGTATATCCGAAAAAATAAGCAATAAAAAATCCAATAAACGATGGGTGACATTCCCCCTTTCTCTTTCCTCTGTGTACTGCACGTCCAGTCGACAGTCATCCAACCAAGCACCCAATCGCCTTGTCCACCAAGCACAGACTCTCCTCCCTCCCATCCCCTCCCCCCCTCACTTTGGGATCCAAGTTGTTATTGGGGTAGCCCATTGCCTCCCTTTGTGCTCGAACTGGCAAAGTTTCGGACCAAGTGCGGTTCGCCGTTAGCTCTCTCCTTGCCTATTTTCTTCTTTTTTGTAATTTGCTCGACAGGTAATTTGCATATGCAGTACAATACAATATTTAAGGACTATCCTTCTTTTCTCTTCTTTTTTTACCCCTCAGACCACTCGTGAAGATGATGATGACGGCAGCGAGGGAAACAGAGCACACGCACGCGAGTGTTCCAACAATAAACCAACACACACACACACAATTGCAAGAAGACAGAGAAAGAGATTCCATGAGCTTGGAATTGCCACGAATACGACGACCAGTACGCGTGAAGCTTGAGCATCAGCAACGCAAAGAAAACGTCTCCACAAAATACTGCATTATACAAGACATCATTAATTTCTCGATTCAATAGTACAATTGAACCTCGAAAACTCGAGCATCCCGAATTCGATTTTTTTTTTCCAATCCCTGTCGGAATTTCCGTAGTAAAAATGCATTAAAAACCTCCCCAATTCGAAGACTTTCCCTTCTCCGGCCTACAGTGCAACACGAATGTTCTCAAGGTCTTCTCGCTATTATTCCATCGGCAAAAGAAAGAGAGAATGCAATAAAAAATGATCTCACACAGCGTCAAGAAGGGCCTGAATAACTCGAACCTCCAGAAGTCGAATACCTCATCATGCCATGCTTGTTCATGTCCCTGATGAAATTCCCCCACCAATGAAGATAACAGATTCATAGCTCGAATTTTCTGGGGCCTTTTAGCTAGTATTTTATAAACACGGGGAACAGAAAAGCGCCAAGAGTATAACTGGATGCGTTTCAAAAGAAGGAGAAAGCAATGATCGGGAAAATAAACCCTTGCCTCGCAAGTTCAGCATCCGGTCTACTCATTNTTGGGATCCAAGTTCAATAACCCCATCGGGTAACGGAGGGAAACACGAGCTTGACCGTTTCAAAGCCTGGTTCACGCCAAGCGGCAATCGAGAGAGGAACGGATAAAAGAAGAAAAAACATTAAACGAGCTGTCCATTAAAAAATGTACAATACAATGTATAAGGACTTTTCTTATTTTCTTTTCTTTTTTAGCCCCTCGGGCCACTCGTGAAGATGATGATGACGGCAGCGAGGGAAACAGAGCACACGCACGCGGGTGTTCCAACAATAAACCAACACACACACACACAATTGCAAGAAGACAGAGAAAGAGATTCCATGAGCTTGGAATTGCCACGAATACGACGACCAGTACGCGTGAAGTTTGAGCATCAGCAACGCAAAGAAAACGTCTCCACAAAATACTGCGTTATACAAGACATCATTAATTTCTCGATTCAATAGTACAATTGAACCTCGAAAACTCGAGCATCCCGAATTCGATTTTTTTTTCCAATCCCTGTCGGAATTTCCGTAGTAAAAATGCATTAAAAACCTCCCCAATTCGAAGACTTTCCCTTCTCCGGCCTACAGTTCAACACGAATGTTCTCAAGGTCTTCTCGCTATTATATTTTTTTTTCCAATCCCTGTCGGAATTTCCGTAGTAAAAATGCATTAAAAACCTCCCCAATTCGAAGACTTTCCCTTCTCCGGCCTACAGTGCAACACGAATGTTCTCAAGGTCTTCTCGCTATTATTCCATCGGCAAAAGAAAGAGAGAATGCAATAAAAAATGATCTCACACAGCGTCAAGAAGGGCCTGAATAACTCGAACCTCCAGAAGTCGAATACCTCATCATGCCATGCTTGTTCATGTCCCTGATGAAATTCCCCCACCAATGAAGATAACAGATTCATAGCTCGAATTTTCTGGGGCCTTTTAGCTAGTATTTTATAAACACGGGGAACAGAAAAGCGCCAAGAGTATAACTGGATGCGTTTCAAAAGAAGGAGAAAGCAATGATCGGGAAAATAAACCCTTGCCTCGCAAGTTCAGCATCCGGTCTACTCATTCGAAAAGAAATTCACGGCTCAGAATATCCCCGATCACGATTTCCGGCATTTATTTTCCTCTCTACCAGACGAACAAAAAAATGCCTGCTTCCCTGAAACAATTTTTTCTGCTAGTGAAATTCGAACGCATCAGAGAAATATTTAACGGAGAAAATTGCAAATCCGAGTCATAACGGAGATTCCTGAAGACGCTCGGTTGACCCACACACCCATCCCCCAAAACGCAGCAGCATTTGCAGGCCATTTCGCAACGCATCAAGTAACGCCAGACAGAGTGAATGAGCGATCAAGCGAGCGAGAAAAAGGAAGAAAACGAAACCGCCGCGACGCCAAGTCATTCAAATAGGCTCGCTTCTCCATCTTCCTCTTCCCTCCTTCTTCGCACCACGCCGAGGTACAGGCGGCAATGGCCAGCCACAATGACGACGAAATCGACAACGACGGTGGCGGTAAAGGTGTCATAATTCAGTACCGGCCAATACATGCTTTGTGTATGTGTGCGGAGAGAGAGAGGGAGAGATCATGATTGCCACACGCCGGGCATTTGGCAACACGAACACACATACACAAGCACCTCTCGTCCGCTTCAAAATACTGTACTGTACTGTACTGCATAACCCTCCTCATCCTTCCTCGCTTGCTTCCAAACCGTCAACTCCACGAACCCGGAGAAGAGAAGAGAAAAAAAGCAACAAAAAAGGAACGAGAGACCAATGAAATGCCTTCGATATAAATGCCGGTGGTGGTGCTGCGTGATTGCACTCTCTCCCCCTCCCTCTCTGCGTTTCTTCGTTACTCACGCACTCACACACATCTTTTCTCTTTTTCTTTCTCCTCCGTTCCTCTCATGTCTTCTTCCGTCCTCAACTCTGACGACGGGTCGGTTTGGCCTGTCTCCTCGTCCTCCTCCTCCCAAACACACACACGCCACGTCGCACACACCGAAATATCGAGCAATCTTCCGCTCCACAAAAACCGGGCTAGGTGGAAGAGAGCGCAACCAGGCCACACAGGCAAGGTTGTCACGAGGGAACAAAATGACGGAAAAACACAGAATTCCGCTAGAAAACCAAGAAAAATGCCGCAGAATCCGCGACAAGTTCACGCGCGAATCCGCGCACGAAAAAATCATTGAAGATTACAGATGGAGAATGTACCACTCGACATCATTCAATTTATTCGAGTGGCACACACACACACACAAAAATGACCAAAATTAATAACTATCTGCGACAAATTTGATTCTTTCGCTGCCTTGCTACTTTTTGTTTTGTTCGAGTGCTCATCAAGATACAGGCAGAAATGGTTGGCAGCAACGAAGTTAAAATTACGTAAGCTATGTTCACCTGTGACGTGTTGCTAAAAGAGGTGTTTACTGAAAAGGAGGCCAGTGTAACCAAAGAAAGCGGTTCAATATGCGCAAGAGATGTTGGCAATTCTCAGTAAAACCAATTTTTCCTGATCCCTTGAAATTCGTGGCATATTGTACTTTCCTTGAATTTGAAACGAAATTCCCTTCAACACGACTTCCTTCTGGTCCCTTGAATTTCGAGGTACTGTACAGCATATTATCCTCGAATTCACATCGAAATTCTATGCTACACGATTTTTTCTCTGGTCCCTTGAATTCCAGGCATATTTTCCTAGAAACTAAAACGAAATTATCTACAAAATCATTTTTTTCTTGTCCGTTGAATTGTGTTCGAGAGTAAGTCCGCCTGAATTTCCTCAT
The DNA here is from genome assembly GCA_905338405.1 of Notodromas monacha. Taxonomy (NCBI): domain Eukaryota; kingdom Metazoa; phylum Arthropoda; class Ostracoda; order Podocopida; family Cyprididae; genus Notodromas; species Notodromas monacha. The sequence continues at coordinate 10,220 of CAJPEX010000979.1, forward strand.
ATCACAGCTTCGGCCGGAATACTGCGAATTTTTCGCGGGAAGTGGGGGCCCGGAAATGCCAAGAATTTCACACGAACGAGTCAAAGCCAAGAATTCCTCCCAGAGTAAGTCCGCCTGAATTTCCTCATATCACAGCTTCGGCCGGAATACTGCGAATTTTTCGCGGGAAGTGGGGGCCCGGAAATGCCAAGAATTTCACACGAACGAGTCAAAGCCAAGAATTCCTCCCCAAAACAGGAGATTTATTCAAATTTGTTATATACATTTTTTTTAATTCCTCCGTCTTCAAGCTCAACCCATTCATTCATTCATCAACTCATTCATTTTCGCGACCAGCGTGTTGTTGGGCAAGTCGAGGCTGTTCCTCCTTCTCCCCGGCCTCGTCCTTCATCTCCACACACACGTACCATCATCCTCCTCTGAAAGTACCTGCCTGGTACTTCCTTCCTTCAGCCTTGCATTTCCCCCCACCCCATCCCCTCTTCGCAATATTTTCATAAACTCTCTCTCCTTCTCTTCCTCTCCCTCACTTACTCACCCATTCTCCCAAAAGGATTATTGTTTCGAGCCCCACCAACCGCACATGATCGCGCAATAACTCGGATTCCCGCGAAGGAGGAGGCGGCGGCTCCAGTCCACGGAAAGAATATCAACGCCGCCACGTCCGAAGCGGCGGCAATCTCTCTCTCTACCGGAAGAGAAGAGAGAGAGCATTCAGAAATTCGAAGAGTCAAAGACCCGTGGCTTTGTCCTCTTTCCGCTTCAGAAAAGTTCACCGCCGTCGCAGGTGTAACGAAAAGCGTGAAGAAATCCCCCCACGTGTCCGTCGACGATAGCGATTGAATAATAATACTGTAACCTCTTTTCCTTTTTTTCACATTTACCAACTAAATTATATTCACTGCATTTCAGTCTGCTTCCTCTTGAACGGACACAATGAGGTGTTGAGACGAACACCGCTCGAAATGGAAAATAATGATTCATGAAGCATACTCATTAACGAAGAAAAATATTGAACAAACGCAGTACAAAATTTAATCACTCTTGCAACAGTTCAAACATCATAACTTTTAGGGTTTCATTCTGCCCGACGGTCAGAATGTTGATCAAAATAAAATCTCGTTATAACGAAGCCATAAAATAGCTTCTTTCCAACGAGAAAAAAAGTCGTCATACAGTAAAGTAACTCATTGAACATTACGGATATTGGACCTTAAAAAATGACTTTGTCGTAGTCGATCATTCGTCAGCACATAATTCGTTCTCAGCCAATTTCTGTTTATAATCCGAAGCGGCGGCAATCTCTCTCTCTACCGGAAGAGAAGAGAGAGAGCATTCAGAAATTCGAAGAGTCAAAGACCCGTGGCTTTGTCCTCTTTCCGCTTCAGAAAAGTTCACCGCCGTCGCAGGTGCAACGAAAAACGTGAAGAAATCCCCCCACGTGTCCGTCGACGATAGCGATTGAATAATAATAATAACCTCTTTTCCTTTTTTTTTACATTTACCAAGTAAATTATATTCACTGCATTTCAGTCTGCTTCCTCTTGAACGGAAACAATGAGGTGTTGAGACGAACATCGCTCGAAATGGAAAATAATGATTCATGAAGCATACTCATTAACGAAGAAAAATATTGAACAAACGCAGTACAAAATTTAATGACTCTTGCAAAAGTTCAAACATCATAACTTTTAGGGTTTCATTCTGCCCGACGGTCAGAATCTTGATCAAAATAAAATCTCGTTATAACGAAGCCATAAAATAGCTTCTTTCCAACAAGAAAAAAAGTCGTCATACAGTAAAGTAACTCATTGAACATTACGGATATTGGACCTTAAAAAATGACTTTGTCGTAGTCGATCATTCGTCAGCACATAATTCGTTCTCAGCCAATTTCTGTTTATAAAGCAATTTTTCTCAATTTTCCAACGCTTTGTTCTCGCAGGGTATAAGGATTCTACTAACTACGAAAATCTGTGGGGAAACCCCCAAGTTTTTATTCAGAGCAAATGCACAGATTGAAGCCCTGAGTCAAGGCTACATTTTTTCCAAGGCTCTTGAGAGAGGTAGTAATTCGAAACTCAAAATGGTTCAACGGAAACCCCAAAAACACGCTTGAATCATTTGGTCATCTACAAAATTCTTGTTGCCGTATCCAAGAGTTTTCGCACCGTGTTGTATTTACTGGAGTAACACGTGCCCTCGAGTAAGACACGCACCCAAGTGCTTTTGTCAAAAATTTATCATAAATTGTATCCCAGATTAGGACCCGCACCCCATGCTTAGTTACTCAGTCTATCTAGAACACCGAATTTGAACGTAGACATGGATTGCACCTGAATTCAATTAGTTTTAAACTGTTCCTATGAAAAAAAAATTTGATAAAATTGGCTTACATTTTCGTATTATAATCGAGCATAATGCATACCTGAACTTCTAAAACTTGTTCGAAAATAATATGCATACTCGCCGATGGCAAGCACCCCATTTTCCCATTAAATTTCGAGAAAAAAAATGTAGTCGAGTAATTACGGTGCTTCAGATTTTTTTTTAAATACTAGTCAGGTAATTCCGATGTCCGAAGAACATTGCTCTTACAATACTTCAGTTGTCAGGAGAGGGCTTTGTATGATGCATACGAATTCACGTTGCGGGATTTTCTCACGGGGCCACTTGTACTAGAGGTGCTTTCATCTTCCCGCTTTCAGCCAGTGTCAACACCCCCACCCATGTACAGTACAGTACAACACCATCACCACCCTACAAGTTGTTCAATTCTGCTCCTCTCTCCCTCTCACACCTGGACGGGACAGAACGCAGTTAGTTGTTGCTCAACACTGCGTTTTTCCTCAATTCCGATCCGTTCTGCTCTTCTCTTCTCTCTCTCCCTCTACAGTATATACAGTTTATCCACTCGTGTGTCTCAGAATCCTCACTCGCATTCGGTACCAGAATTGCGGGGTCACGATCGTGCATCGGGAACAACAAAGACCGACCGAGAGAAAGACGAGACAGAGACGGAGAAAGAGGAGCTTGGAGGCCGAGAGGCGAGGAAATCCACACCAAGAAACGAGCCACGAATTCCTCTTTTTCATATTTTCATTCCTCTTCTTCTTCACACGCTCAACATCCCTCCTTTGTCCCTTCGTTCCTTCTTCTCCTCCTGTTCAGGCTGACGGGAGTGTATCGGATAATTCGGCGCACGCGATAATAAAGTATCGCGATCGAAAGGCATCGCATCGGAAGAAGACAAGAGAGGGAAGGAGAGATCTGGTACTGTTTCGAGTACGGGACCGATGCGATGGACTTTTGCTCTTCAAGTACTGTACTGAATTGTACAGTACAGTACAGTACTGTGCAGTTGTGGTGCCACCGAATTGGTTTTCTTCATTTCGCAAGAGCAAGAACTAAAAAGCGTGCATGATTTAAGTGGCTGGTCGAAACCGAAAAGACAGGTGAACTCGCTTTAAAACAATCGTGTCTTCACAATTTTTCTTTACAACAAACTTTTCGGGAATTCGGAAAAATCTTCGTTATACTGTACTGTACTAAACAATTTATTATAACCTGGAAAAATTCCAACATCAGACCATGACGATAATCAGTTAGATCCTGCTTTTCTGACAATCTTAGGTTTTTCTTATCTTATTATTGTTCGAAAAACTGCGTGATCTTTTGAAAAAGAATCACATTCAATCATGCATTCCAACAGTTGCACCCATTTCTTCAATCGGGGTGGATAATAAGTGGAAGCACTTGGAAGCTGTCAAGTCACAATTCGGATCAGAAATTTCAGGCTTTGCTTGCCTTACTCGGTAAATTGCTACCTGGAAAAGCTATTGAACATTCATGAAAAAAGTTTGTAATACTGTACTGGAATTGAGAAGTTTGTTTCTTCAACGAGATGCTTCCATATGTATTCAATGGGCTTTCTGCTGGGACTTGGGAAAAAGTTTGCTATACTGAAAAATGTGTGGCAACTTTATCTTACAAACGAGATTTTACTGTACGTACAATGATTTTTTTTTCTGTCCTCCACAACGAAATTTTTCTACGGTCCTTCGGATTTCGTTGACGAGAGGGTCCGCCAGTAGAACAACGACTGAAATAGCGTATAACCTTAATTTTTGAACTCGGGATTGAAAGCTTCACTCGATTCAACTCATCAACATTCGCTTTCTCGCCTTCTGCTCGAAAAGAAGAAAAAAAAACGCAAGAAAATGCACCGTACGGCTGGGGAAAATAAAATCCGGTAAAAACCGCATCCAAGGTTTCGACTCGTTTATGAATTCGCACGTTCATTTTCAATTGAGAATCTTGAAAGAAAACACAGACGGACACGAGGACATTCAATCCCCAACTGTATCAGGTGACAGACATTGAATGAAACGTGCTTTCAATGAGGTACTAGAACATCGAACCAACTCCAAAATGAAGCATACATTATTCCGGCTTTTCACTTTTTTTTTTTCTTGGCGCTTCATTCTTTAATGTATGGTTATACGTATTTCGTACTACATTACGGCATGCCACAAAAAATTGGTCATCGTAACTGGAATAAGGGATAATTGCTAATTATTAATTAGTAATTATTAGTAATTAGTATTAGTATTATTAGTAATTCTTCCCACAGTCTTCAGGATACTTGAGCTTGAACACATCCCATTCAAAAAATTCATTTCTGCAACTGGAACATTTAACCAATTACCCACGCGAAGAACCGGTTTTTTCAAAAAAATATCGTCTTTCCCATACACCTCATGTAATTCGAGAATCAATCAATCATTGCAGATTTAGCTCAGCTTTGATGAAAATAAATAAGCACGATTATATTACTGACTAAAACATCCCGTGACTCGAATGCATTGGCATTAGCAAAGGACTATCGCAAAAATGATCATCTTTTACTGCCGTTCATACTCGAGTACCACGCGCACTTTTACTTCGATAAACTGGGCAAAAAAAAGAGCACGCAGAAATTGGGGCAAATAAGCGCGTCTTTGTCGGGTACTAATTTTCAAGAAAAATGTCCAACTTTTATCCCCACACATTTTTTTTCATCCGAATGATGCTACAGTATTATTTCTCGAAAAAAAATGATAGAGTTAAATTTCTCATTGGGATTCTTACCCAGCACAGCCTTTCGAACCCGAGTTTTGGCAACTGAAAAATAAGGCGTACGTTTTACGAAGGAATAAAATTTTACCCGAAATTGTAGCTAAAAATCGTTTGCATAATTCGAGTAAACGAAGTGCTTCCGTTCATTATTAATTGCCGCGTTCAACAATTCCACCAGAATACGAGTACAGTTCACTGCGCTACAACGAACTTAGGTCGGTCGCGTACTAATCAAAAGTACTGTACAGTACAGAAAACCCGAGCCAACCCCACACTTGCACCAGTTCAGTACTGTAATTTTCTGTACAATCCTTGGCACCTACGGACACGAGGGAAACGGGGGGAAAACCTCGATAAACGCGAATAAAATAAAATAACCAAGAGACGGACAAAAAGTACTGCCTCAGTCGTGCTGGACCTCTTCCGATCGATCAACCGGACCAGGGAAGTGAAAATTAAAAATCCCCGCAGCACAATTTTCCATCCACCCACCATTTTTTTTTTTTTTGCATTTTCCCTCTATTAATAAATAAAATGCAACACTCGCTTATTAAAGCTGCCCCGTCACATTTACATAGGAAGTACAGTATTTTTTTCACAAATGTGCAGAGGGTACTCGAGCTAAAGCAAACAAAACAGGATGTTGAATGATGTAAGAGCTACATTTGCCATTTGTCATCATTCGCAAGGTTCAAAACAATGTTTCCCGCATAAAATCAAGCCTCTGTATCATCTACAAAAAGGAATAGTGGAAGATATCATCAATGGGGTTTGTTTTACATCAAGTAAGGCCAACCAGTAAATCACTGGATTCAATAATACAGTACCTGAATCACAATCATCATGACAGAACTGAGTGAATAGCATATTTTGCTCTGCCTTCATTAATGTTTCACTTGAAAAATTGAACAAACAGTAGGTAACTCACAATTACAGTATACGCTTGAAGTATCGTACCGAAAATACTGTACCGCAAAGTCTAAATCATCACCTGCAGAACGTAATCGACGTAGAAGTCGTTAAAAGACAAAAAATGTCCCACACGCCTCGTCATAATGGAAAATAATTTCTTCGATCGACAGAGAATTAAATTAGGCGCAATTCCTCGAAAACCGTGCGAAACTTTCCGAACCGTTATTTTTTCTACAAGACTCGATAGCTTTTCGACGATTCGAAATCTCTCATTACAGGACTATGCACGTGATTTTATTTTGCTCATCGCGTTGATCGATAAAATTTGAATCAAACGTTCTTTTATTGTTATCCCCGATTCTCGCAGGCGTGATTATTTCGATCATTGGCCCGTATAAATCAATTTTCCACTGCACACGTTGGCAAGTCAACGGCACCAAGATGAATAAATTATAAAGTATAGAGTAGAGTCTCGTCACAATGATGCATTAGGGAGCTAAAAAAAAAAGGCTTCGGTCTGACTTTTTTTTAAATAAATTAAAATAACATTGTGGCTACGGACATGGAACAAAAGCGAGAATTTGTTGCAAGGAACACTTCGTTGTAACCAGCTGATACTGTATTGATGAGACTTGGAGTGTAGACAGCACCTCAATCATTGAGCATCAATTCAAATGGAAACCCCGTGATTACCTCAAAAACTTTTGAAAAGTCAAAAGGATAAACAATGCGGCAAATTGAAAAAAATATATACGCGCATTGGGTTATTCTAATGGGTTCTTCATACGCGGGTCCTTCGAATAAAAAAAAAAATCTTGCATTTCGCAAGTCATAAACTGAACAACGCTGCATTTTATCAATGCTGAGGTAATTTTTTAATAAATTAATGCTGAATAGGTCCAATAAATCGCGTCTATCGTGTTTAATAAACTCGCATTTATCTCATCAGCGTGACCAACATGGAAAAATGATTTTCATTTATTAGCCCTTCGTAGTTTGAGCATAATTTCTGCTAAGTTCTCTTCAAAGAGCGTACAGTGGGTCCCCGCTAGACGGAACTAATCATTTCCTGTTTTTGTTTGGTTAAGCAGAATTCACGAAATCCGGAACAAGTTTTCTCTCAAGATTACATCTTCAAGTGATTTATTCCGCCACAATCACAGAGAGACACTTGATATACCTTATAGTAGTGCTTATACAGTACCAGTGTTCCCCAACATTTTTGGTCCCACGGACCGGGAAATTTCCATGAAATTTTCTGTGGACCAGCAAATTTTCATAAATTTTGTGCGTGCTCAAAAAGTTTTGCTTGAATGGCAGTTATTTGAATAGCTTCTGCTATTTTTGTTGTTGTTGCAAAAATCAAGTCAAGAACCATTGAAGCAGCTAAAGAGGAATGCCTTCAAAAAATGGAAAGGTGGGCTTGAAAAAAGGTTTTTTCAGACTCAAAAATTAGAAGAATTTATTAAATCAGGAAAAAAAATCCGTCCGAAGTTTAATACTGTAAAGGAGAAAAGCCGAAATATATTTTTCATGATATATTTTCAACTGCCTAAATTCGAGGTAAAAATAAGAACTGTAACATCCTTCATTGCTAATTTTAGAAATTCATTAGCTTGGAGAAATGTTCCGCGGACCGGCAAAAAACTTCTTGGGGAACACAGCCTTGTACAATTGGGCATTTCCAGGATAAAAATGTAAATTTAAACCGGAGAATTGTTGAACTGAGGTAATCATGACAACGCCTTGCTCTTCACTCTCAGAATTTCTCAATTCATAGGGATATGAACATTCGGAAGTGAACCCATCTTTTCTCGATTTCTTCAGTTTATGGAAAAATTCCAAGGTTTGTGGTGGAATTCGAGATAAATTAAACAATTTCTAGCCTATAAAATTCGATATTTCAAAGCGATTTCGCCAAGTGAGTCACATTTTCCGTCTTGACATTTTCAGTTCGTTACTTCGCGGATTTTCGTTGCGCGGGACCCCATGAACTGTACACGGAAACATAACCTGTACTGTCTACCCGAAAATGTGGGTGCAGAAATCGTTTGAAAAAAAAAACTTCATTCATGCAGAGGCACTGTGCAAGAGCATCGAGTACAACCTCCTGCCAAGTCCGCGTGACGACAGCTTCCGTCGAAAATATGTTACACCGGAGTTTCTTTTCTTTATTTTCGTGACGTGACAAAGCAAGCAGGATGGAGAAGAGAATAATACACGGCAGGCATCGACAGCACAGCAAAGTACGGTACGGTACTCGACAGCAGCTCAATATTCTCGACACATGACGACGAACCCGCGCGCGTCTGTGCGAATTCCGCTGAATTGCATGCAAAACACGGTTGGTTGGTTGGTTGGTAACGCGTCTGTCACGGGTTCCCTGGCCACGTCGAAAAACATCATTTCCAGTCACGTACACTTCTCACAGAGTTACAGTAGTGTATTGCATATGTACTGGTTTATAATTATTTTTCATCCTGGCTCAATCTTGGAATTGGAACTACCGACTGGGTGTGCCAGCTTTCGAGTCCGAATTTCCATAAGATAATCAATGAGGATACACAGTACAGTTCTGTAAAATATCATTACAATGAATCTAGTGACTCTAAAACGACTTCTTTTCTTCTTTCATTCAGCAGTTCATCTATAGAAACCATGTTCGTAAAAAGTTCTTTCAACGAACAATTCTTCGTCCATTATCTTTGGAGAGCGAATTTTCCGCCATGATCACACACACACATATGGCCATACAAATTTTAAATGATCAGCATAAAATTGGCAAATTCAATTCATACTTTATAAAAATTATCAGAACATAGAAATGATAGAATGTATGCAGAGAAAATGCATCTTGATTTTTAAAATAAAGTATAAAAACATGATGCTGTCATAAGAATTTATCAAACTGTACTCGAGAAAATATAAATGGTTTATTTTTTCAAATAGACACTTCGTTCAAAGGAATAAGGTTCCACTTCACGGAACTTACAATTTTTAACGAATGAATGAATACTTCTCGTTTACATGTAAATTCATTCGTTTCAGCGTATCCTCAGTAAGATCAGCACAGTTTTGCATGCAGCGAAATCTCTGACCCGAAATTGAAAAAATTAAAACTCCCTTTCATGAAATTTCGAAACACCTGTGCCGAGAAAACCAAAGAAAAAGGAAATAAACGCAAGTAATTATCGCAAGCCTTTTCACAATTACGCAATGTGCTACTGCAGGTGAAAGGCTCCTTGGAATGATGTAAAACAAGTACTGTATAGTACAGTACTTTACTTTAAAAAATGAGGTCTTTATCAATAGATCCAGCCAATCGATAGATCATTCAAGAAAATCCCCCTTCCTTTCATCAGAACTACTCGGTTATCATGCTAGGTCTTGAATTATCTGTTTTGGAGGCTAGTTCGAGTATTTTTCTGCCAATTTCCTAAGCAATCCTGTCGAATATGAGTTTTAAAAAGACCATGGATCTCGATAGAACGAATTTCTCGTTCTGAGAATTTTTTATCGGGTGATTCTGTTGCAAAGAACTCCCGAGAGTTCGTTTAACTGTAATGAGATTTTAGCATTTTACGGAATGAAAAAATAAACCCGGCCATATTCTATCTTTTCAAGCCCCTTCAATTCCGAAATTAGAGAAGTTCCAACAGTATCAGGAATCCCGAGAATTTTGCCATTTCCGCAAATGCACCCGTTTCGCGCTCAATTCATTTCCCCTCCGACTCCCCCAAACCGTCGCTCAGCGCAAAATGGCGCATTTCACCGCGAAGAAGAATAAACAAAAAAAAAGAAAGAAAGAAAGGAATCCAAATCCCTCCTCTATGCCGGCATCCGTGGACAAAACGGGTCCGTTTCTTGCAAGAAAAAGTGCTGCTGCTGCTCGGAAAAAAATAAGATGGAAAAACGGCGGGAGTTACAGCACAGAACAGTACAGGTGGTGGTTGGTCTGTGTTTGCCCACTCCCTCTGATGGCGATACACACACACACACACACACACAAGGAGACCCCGAGGGGGGTGGAGAAGAGAGAGAAAGAGAGAAATAAAAATAAAAAACCATCCACCAACACCCTCTTCGTAACAAGTATTGCATGGCATCCCCATCGAATTCTCCCGAGACCCAACGACGCAACCCTGGACTCGCTTGACACGCATCCGTGTCCACGACAACCGCGCCTCTTCCGTAAATTCACACAAAATAAAACCGAATCTCCCCTTCTTTCTTTCTTTCTTTCCTTCCTCGTCGTCGTCGTCTCCATCTCTCTCTCTCTCTCTTCTTTCTTGTCGACACACCATCCCTTCCGCTTCATGAACAAATACTGCCCACCTTCCTGTTCCTCTATATTTATATTTTCGGCAACCCCATGTTACTGTGCTTCTGGAGTTTATGTAAAACAGTGAATGCTTCCACTTCCGAAGCGGAAAACCGGGACGGAAAAGTGAATCTCAATCAACGACTATCCCCGTCCCCGCCTTCTTCTCGTGATACATTGTCTTTCCTTCTTTTTTTTTTTTTATACAGTAAATGGAATTATCAGGCAGACTCTCTACAAGGAATTTCCTTCTGGCTCCCTAAAATTTCGTTGTACAGAAAAAGTTCTTCTAAATAATGACCGCGAAAACGGAAGCGTGGGTGCTTTGGGCTGTCTCCCTTTATCGGCGTGTTATTCCGCAATTTTTACATCATTTTTTTGTCGACGCAACATGCTTCAGCTGATCCTCGACAACTCGAAATACCTCTCAATGTTGATTTTTTTTTCAAGTCCCGATCTGAATTCCTGTTGAAATTTCGCATCAAAAACCACATTCAACTCAAGGTTTTCCCACTCAAACCTCCATAAATCGAATTTTCTGGAGGTCTTCTGGCTATTATTTTATTGACACAGTGAAGGAAAACGTAATAAAAAATGTAACGGTGCGTTCTGAAAGGAAGTGGAATGTTCATTGGACAAATGAACCCTCGTCTCCAAGTTAAGCGTCTTGTCAACATATTCAAGAAGCAATTCCAGGCTCAGAAAATCACGGATTATAAGTTTTCCGTGAATCTTGTTCTTCCTCTTTTTCCCAATGAAACAAAACAAAATCTTGAAAAGGACAGAAAAGGCAATTGCAAAGAAAAGGCAATGATCATTGAACCATAATAACGAATTATTGGCTTGCAACTGCGTCTTGCACAACCAGGAATTTCCCGCAGTATTTTTCTTCATATTCCAAGAAACAAAAGCCTTGAGACGGAAAAAATAGGCAATCACAAATAAACCAAGAACAAGTCGTTGGAAATGTTCTTCAGAAGTTAGAACTGCGTCTTCGACACCCCGGAATTTTGCTGCTTTTTCTCGAAATTGCGAAGATCAAAAACCTTGACAGACAGAAAAGGCAATTTCGGGAAAAAGGACAATAATAGATGAACTACGGAGAGCACGTTTTTCGAAAATTTTCTTGCAACTGCGTCTCTACACGCCGGAATGTCGCCGTTTCTTTTTGCGAGTTGCGAAGAAGAAAAGCCTCGAGAAGGACATCAAAGGCAATTTCAGAAAACGCGTAAATATCTATCTCTTTTCTTTTCTTTTCGGTCTGCCTTCGATCCGAGCTTGCTCAGAAACAAAGAAGAAGAAGAAGAAAAATCTGAGGTCATCCGCTGCATTCCACACGCAAACGGGAAGAGGCGCGGAAATAAAATAAATCGGCGCAATCGCCCCACTTCCACAATCACCGGATTCCAGTCAAGTCTCTCCAGTCTCCACACACACACAGCCTTATTCCCTTGTCTTTCTTTCCTCTTTCTTTCTTCTTCCTCTCCTTCTACTCAATCCCCCCGTGTCTCGAAAGTTCTTCAATTTTCGCATGTTCCCACGTGGCGTCATTTCCGCCCTTTTTTCCCTGGAATGGCAGCACCGACTCTTGAACGTTACAGACGCTCATTTACTTATCCAGCAGGGTAATCACCGAATGAGGGTATTTCCCCGAGAAGAGCAGTGGTAGAGCATGAAGAATAGCTGTGATTAATCTAATGCAAGAGGCAGATTTGCCAGCGTGAGTACTCGTACGTGAATAACACGAGAGGTTCAACTCTCTTTCTTTTTCCTGCATTGCCAAAGTTAAGACGTGCTCTAAGAACAGTTTTCATCAAAGGGGTTCTCGGTCGATTTCGACTCATGGCATTTCCAAAAGAAATCCGGACTCCGCCGCTTTCAGATGAGTAAACGGAATTTTCGATCAATTTGCGACTCAATTTCAATTCCAAGGATTCTCAGGTCAGATTGAACAATACACGACAAATAACTCTCACATCAAGATAAAAGTTGAATGTGTCTCACTTCATGTAAATTTCGACGCGAGACAAATTCGAGGAAGGACGATTTATCAAACAATGAGCAAGTGCATCGTTGAAGATGCCCACATGATTTTATTTCATTGTTCCAAGTCGAGTGGAATCATTCGATCTTTTCATTCTTTGTGAGAGTCTCTTCTTTAGGAGCTCAATGAACAATAGTTTTAAATGCATTGATCTTGATTTTAAAAAATTTGAATACTGAAAAACATTACTTGATTCCAATATTTAAAAGAACAACAGTCTAGACCTGGAAATCAGTCCGATAATCTGAACTTCTCAAAATTATTAAACAAACGGCGAATAATGAAAACTTTGCCTTACACTGAAGATAATTTTACACATACCAGTGGTTTGAAGACACAAAAATTCGCAATTGCGTTTCTCCTCAAAAGCACGTCTTCGTCGACAACTTGATTCGCATATCCCCTTTGCAAATAGGACGAAAAATGAAAGGCACTCGGAAATTCCAAGTGATCGCAACAGAAATAAATTTGCATGTCCCGCTGGCATAACAGGTTTCCATAAAAAAAAACAGTTGGTGTCATTTTCGAAGAAAAAGGCAACAACAAAAAAACGCATACTGTATCTTGCTACGGTAATTTCTCTTAACGCATTTCTGGATTGCCTTCGATTTAATGCTTCATCTCGAAACAGTGCAGCATATTCATTTTTCGAAATTTGAGAAGTGTCACTAAATCTGGATCTGATCAAGTTATTTGATACGTCATTCCTTTACCCGTTCTAGAACTTGCTCACAACGGATTTGTTTTTTTGTCTCTGTCCCTATCAAACAGTCGCAAAAAATACTTCAAGTTCGTTAGTTTGTCAATAAGGAAGCTGTTTAAAGGTCCCGAACACTTCGTTGGAACGAAATTGAACTACGATAAAGTAAAGTAATTCAAGGCTGAACCTTTCCACTAAAACAGATCTCTTCCATAAATCGACGACCCGATCGGTTTTTCAATACCGCATTTCAAATACGGAAATAACTACAATTTCAACGATCACTCACCAGTTTCTTCTGTTGATATAAAAAGCAAGCAAAACTAATCACATTACAGTGGGGCCCGCAACATACGGACAATTTAAATTCGGGACACTTTCAACTTGAAAATAAAATTAAAAACCGCGCAAATATCCGGATTAAAGATGCAGGCACTTCATCGGCATCAGTATTTCTCAACAAATGAAAAATGTTTTTTTTTTGAAGACTTTCTTCCTCTAAAAAAATTATAAATTGCACTTTCTACACTCACGAAAATCAAAAAGACATTCCGTTATAAATGCAATCTGATCGGATACTCCAAAACAGAATAATTTTTTGCTCATTTTTTCAAGAGTTCTTTCCATTACACTGCATGTGTATAGAAATGCGCCCTTGCTCTTTGCTTTTTGGAATCCTTTTCATGAGAAAAGATCAGATTATTATATTTAGAGTACTGTACAACGAGTTTCTCGGCACAGCCAATTTTTTTATAGTTGTCATCCTAGTTTATAGAGGTTCTCTACGATGAAATTCTCTCTGCAACGAATTCTTTTTGGTCCCTGGTATTCCGTTCTAAACGAAGAGAGAGTTCTCCCGCACTTGTTCTTTTCTGCATCTTCTTGAAGTTGAGAGAAAAATCATTTACCTCGATTCAATTTCGTGGGTGGAATTTTTCCCGGTTTTCCATCAGCAGATAAACCAAATGAATATATATCCCCACTGAAGGGCAAGACGAAACATGACCTGACATGAAGATGCTCCGACATGGGGACACGGTCCGAGCACCAAGTGCGTCCGCATCTCGGAGCACCCCACTGTTATTCGCATACAGCATAACATGTCTTCATTGAGGCGTAAATCAAAATCGCTCTAGGGATCAAGTACAGTATCTGCTTACTTCCGGTTTGGCGAACGCAGAAGCTTTCCAGTAGACAAAACAAAAGAAATATAAAACAACGCGCCCCTGTGTGCCACTTCCGACGCATTCGAACCCCCTTCTATTCCTTCCTTCCTTCCTTCGATCCCGACGTCTTCATAAAATACCGCTCATGGGTAACCCAAACGGGGTGGGATGGGAAACCCAGAACAAACTCTTCGTTTACAGGAAATCGGGAGCGAGTGAATGTTTGTCTCAGGGTGGTGGTGGTGGTGGTGGTGATGGTGAGAGACTATCCCCCCGAGGTGGTTTGTTCGATTCAACCGGCGATACGAGGATTATGCATGGTTACCAGGTCTTCAGCGCAAAAGGGCAGAACCCCACCCACACACACCACGCCACCCCTCGTTTCCCCACCACCAGAATCCAGTCCCAACTCGAGAAAGAACCCCCCCCCACCCCAACCAACATCCGAGTCTCCCCTTTTTTTTCTTTTTCCAGACTCGGGTTCCGATCCTAGTGATGCTCCTCACAGGTGATGAAATAAACATTTTTACCCCGGAATGCTCGTCTCATTGTCAGAAGAATGAAACATATCATCATCATCGGGCTCCAGTATGAGAAACAGCCTCCAGATGTTCGATAATCCACAAGATAAATATTCGCTCTACAGTGAGTCCCCGCATAACGAAAAATTGGCTCGAGAAAATTGTTTCGGGCAAAAAAACTGACTCGCTCGGCGAATCTGCTCCACAAACCCGAAATTTTTCGCCGAAACTGCCGCGATTTCACCGAATTTTACTTCGAAGTTGCAATTTTGCAAAAACTGAAGGATTTAGTTTCACGCATTCTTAACTTTATACATTGGGAAATTCGACAAAAGGGGGAGCAAGAATCGGACACGATTAATTCCATCTCATCCTTATCTATTTTAAAGTCACATTTTCACGCTGAAAAATAGGCCATGGGCGAAATCTTGGAAGAAAATATGTTGAGCATTACATCAATTTCGCACAACTAGGGAATGATTAGCATCGTTACGTGTGGACCCCCTCTCTTGTACCAGATTAAAAAAAATAAATAAAAAGCCTTTGCTTCAGTTTCGAGACAGAAAACGAAGCGAAAACAAATGCATGAAAAAAATACTTTCATCAAGTTGAACGCGCACATGAAATTAATATATAAAAAACATTCCTTCCTCATGAACTCTGAGAATGGAATGCATTCCATCATGATCTTTCATCAGTCCCTCAATTTCCTGTTGTTCGACAACCCGTGTCTTTCTTTTCCCCACTCACTCGTACGAAATCTCCCAAGAAAAAAAAGAGGATAAAATCCACACGGGGAAATGAGACAATTCCGCCTTCTCTCCCGTGTTTCACCCCAACGTCAAGAAATGAACCCCCTTCGTTTATCCCTTTCTTCATCGACTTGCTACTGCTGCTCCGAACCTTTCCCAATCCGATCAAGATCATTTATATATGGTATCATCATCTTCTCGAAATGACCCCCGCCGTCGATTTTTACGGCCATCATCTTCTTTTGACTTGGGCAGTCCCTCGCAGTGCACCCCACAAAGAAACAAACAAACAACGAAGTGTCGTCTCGTCTCCGTCTTTCTCACCGTCGTCGTCGTTGCCGGGCAGATGAGAACAGGAGGAAGAGAAGGGAGACAGGCAGGCAGGAAGGCAAGACAAGAACAAGAAGGAGGAGGCAATTCGAGGGAACAAACATCGGGGGTGGGCGGAAGGCAGGCAGGCAGGCAAGTGAAACGACGACGACGACGACACACCCCGCACTGCACCACCACCACCACCACCATCGTCGTCGGAGGCAGATCGATGAATTTCGTCCGATGCGATAACCAGTTGAAAATGATATCGAGAGACACACGGACGAAGGAGGAGCAGGAGGAAAAGAAGAAGTCGCCCGCCGTCGACGACGACGACGACTACCCCCGAACCCCCCGCCACCACCACCACCCCCTTTCTTCCTCTGCGTTGCCCAACAGGAATCCCACCCCCTCTTCTCCAGCTCAAGGTAGTGATGGTGGTGGTGGTGGTACTACTGCTCCTGCTGCTGCTGCTGGCCCAAGTAAGTCCATCTCTCCTGCTGGCAACCGGCAAACGGTCCAGTCGACGACGTCTCATCTCGCTCTCAACCTCTTCCCATCTCATGTCCTTTCCCTTCTTCGTCTTCTCCTTCTCCAGAGGCCAGACTTTGCCGCCGTCTTCATCAGCCCCTGAAGGGTTGGGATGGGTGGGAGAAACCCTCGCGAGGATCGTCCGAAAATGCCCCAAACAAACAACACACACACACGCTTGGAGGTAGACAGAGAGTACGGGAAAAATATCAGGAGGAAGGAACAGAGCAAGTGTCACTTTCCGATTCCATTTTATTCAACTTTTGTTGAGGGGGGGACACACTTGTCCACATCTTTTGAATATCTAGTCCGTTTTCGGCAACCTCCTTTTATTTGCGTCGCGTGTTTCAATCAGTGATCGCATAACTGCGCATAACTGACACGTCACAAAAGAGATCCTTCGATAATTCATTAGCCAAATGTGTCCTGCGACATGGTTTTCCAGCCAGTGACGACGACTGTAATTCGTATTTGTCAAAAACTCGAGAATTGTGTTTCATACAAGATCGTTTCCATTTGTACGAAACGAGTTATTTCTTCCCCAGTTTAAAAGAGTAATGAGTCGCTAGCGTTTTTCTGAAGCTGTTTAATCCTCGCTAAAATAGTCCAATGAATACGAATCATTATATATTGACGGGAAAAAAAGCGATGTTTCAATCTGAGCACATTCCAACCCTCACAGACGGTGTTCCCCAACCCGTGGCCCGCGGTCCGCAGAAGTTCTTTGCCGGAAAGCGGGAAATTTTCTTCAGCACATGGAAGTTATCGAAAGAAGCGATCAAATATCCTATCTTTATTTGCAATTTCCGAAACACAATGGCAGTTGAAAATATCTGATGAAAAATAATAGTTGGCTTTCCTTCTCTGATCACTTCAGACAAATGTTCACCCCGTGAAATAAATCGTTCTTTTTTTTATGCTAAAAACCTTACTTCTGAAGTTCTAGCCAACCTTTCTAATTTCTTCTCGACATTTCATGTATTTGGTTCATAATTTTTGCGATTAAAAAGAAACTTTTGAAATGCCTGCCATAAGCTCTTACAAGTAGAACACTTTTGAGTCTGGTAAAATTTCATGAATCTTTGCCGGTTCACAGAAAATGTTCGGGAAATTTGACAATCAGCTAAAAATTTCTTTTAAATTTGGCGGTCCGCGGGCCTAGAAATGTTGGAAGCTAGCGTAAAGATAATAAACAACGCAACAATATTGCACTGACACTCACCCCATTCTCCCTGGATAACTCATCAACACCAACACCCTCTGAAATGAATAATGAATTCGATCCGATTAAACAGTTTAATTCACCATGATGGAGGGAAATGAGCTCACATGGAAAACCTATGTCAAGGTTTTTCATCCTCTCGAAACTCTTCAATATTCATTTAAAAAATAAACTTCTCACACAATCTTCAATGTGAAGAAAATCTCATCAAAAAGTTTCATTTCCATTTAAAATATATACATCAGTGCGTTCGAAGACATGCAGGAATTATTTTTCCATTATTGATTCATGTTTCCAGTGTTCTTCATATCAATTATTTTCTTGGACGTTCAATCATTTAATGAATCATTTTGAAAAACAGAAGATGCATTCAAGGTAAGTCTAGGTAACCCTTGGAGTACATGTTTCAAGCCACAAAAAAAGAACTGGTTCAATTTTTATTCCATCGCACCTTTGTCTTGTTCCCTGCTTATGCAGTACCTAATGATTATTTTACATACCTCTTAGTTTCCTGACTTGGATTGAACTAAACTCAGGTATGGTTTATCGGAGCACGGATAATCAGTACTGTACTCGATCATTTTTTTTATTGGCTATTTTGAAAGCAAATGTCATGTTGTCTCGTTGACGTCTTATCGCAGACGACGAGACGGTCATGATGACGCGACGTTTTACCGACACTATTTTTTGCATGTCACTGTCGATAGGCAACGGGTTTCTAAAGCAACTAGCGCAACAAGTATGGACATACTTCTCATTTTTCCTTAAATCTGGAGGATTGAGTACAAATAAAAAGTACTTTTTTTCAATGGTGCGGTAAAGAGAAGTTTGATTTTTAGCTTCATTTTCACCATTTTTGAGTCAGACTGGATTTCAGAATAACGAGATTCGCATCGAAAACTTTGCTGGAGTTTTTCTCTTTGATGCTTATCTCATCTTGATCAAAATTGAGCAATTGGCATTCTCTTTACACACACACACTTTAACGAACATTTTCTTTCAAATCTCAACTCAGTTGACGGGGCTGTACTACGTGGAAAACACGAATAAAAAAAGTGATAATTACGGAGTGAGAATTTTCAAGAAATTTTAGAAGCAACGCAGAGAACATTTAGTAAAAAACGAAAGGACTGGACTGAGCTAAATCAGTATAATAATGAATACGTGATATTGAACACAAAGACTTTCAGAACGAGCGGCATTTCAAGTATGATCCATAAGAACCGAGTCATCTTTCAAATGCAAACCAAGGATTCAAACCTCACGTGATGTATGTCACTAGAGCTTTTTTGCACGCTTTGAAGTTAATTTTACGTACTGTAGTATGTTCAACAAAATAATAATTACACTGCATGATTTATCTTTGAAGATTCCTTCCTAGTGGTTCACTGTTTCTCAGTTACAAAATACCCGAGAACAGACTGAACACCCTTGTGTTTTACTTCGTACTCAGTAAATTTCCCTGTGCCTTTGTGATGTTTGCATTTCTCGAAAAATTATGCAGATTTTTTTTCACGAATTATTACGTACTGTGTTTTATTTCTTGTGAATAGCGATGTAGCGTATCATTTTTGATGGGCTGGAATGTACCGAGTGGACGGACAAGCGGCAAATTAAGCTTGTGCCTCACATGATTAAACCAGAGCATTTTCGAAGAGCCAAAAATAAATCCTCGAGCACGAGATTTCGTTCTTGTCTACCTCGAAGTCCATCGTAGAAACGGTGAAAAAAAGAAAATTAAAAAAAATTTCGCTCAATAATTTTTGAGAGTGCTCATTCTTCCATTTCATAATCTCCACAACAGTCCGGAATGATGAGACTAGTTTCACGATCGTGGAAATGACCCAATAAAAAAGGGGACGAGACCTTCTCGTTACAATTCATTAATGACAAAACCTGGCAACCAAATAAAAAAGACATTAGAAAAAAGAAATCCCACACAAAACAGGGAGGAGGGAAAAAATTCCCAAGCCGAGGTCAAACACGTGGAGACTCGCCCACGGAATCCAAAAAACCCCAGTACAGCAGAATTTAGAAAACCTGGCTTTTGATTAATCGAAGGAGCATTCCGTTGACCAACCCTAAATTTTCAAGACGGGGAAAAATTTTTCCCATTTTGTGCCTCGTAATCTCAACGTGAACCTTCTCCATTAATTTCTGATTGACCCATTACTTATCGACTGGTGCATTCGACAATTGCTGTGATTCCGATAATCTTACGTCTGGGCCTGTCCTTGGGAAATAGCATCTCCACAATAATCATTTCCAGCACAGATTGATTTTAATTTGATGCGTGATTAAACGGGATTCATCCGCGGTTCAAATGAATCGATCATCTGAGCGGAAGGAAATGCAAGTGCCACTGACACCCGATTTTCAAATGAATCGTGAAATGAACTACTGTATCTCCTAAAATTGGGGCTCCGCTGCACAACGATCTTCACTTCACACTGCGAACATTCCTCCAGAAGAACATGTTGGGGAAAATATAAATTCCTGCGTGGAATGTCCCAGAATCAAATTCAAAATGGATAATCGCTTTCTCGACACGGTACTTAGGGCCTCGTAAAATCGTTGGCCTCTTTTTGTGGAGCCAAAAATTCAAAAAAATCAAAAAATTAAAAAAATAATATTGTTTCAGCTTATGCTTCAGGAATTTTTTGGAAAATTCGTGAATTTCGTGAGAAGGTCTGAAATACAGTAAATTTTATTTCACATTTGGAATTTTCTCCATCATTAGAGATAATTCAAAATTATGAATGAACCATGAATCTCACTGCAGGTATAACGAATTTGTTCTCAGGTCCATGAGAGTTTGTAGTAACAGAATTTTCCTGTGTTGAGTTAAAAATTCGGTGGCGCGCCTTTTCAATTTTTCATAGATGGCGTGTCACTCGTCGAGTGAGAACGGTAATTATCCCATCAGGATCAACCCATTCGTACCCGGTCGGAATAATCCAGAGATTTCCATGGTAATCAAACCCAAATTCCGAAAACGTCTCGTTTCCAAAAACCCTCGCGTTCCCTTTTAACTCCTCCTCCGTCATCCGCACAAATCCCACGGTCGGTGTCGCGAAACTTCGGAGACCCAGAGAGAGAAGGAGGTTGATTTCGACGAAGACGACTCGGGTTTTATTGGGTTCCCCCCGCCTCAAGGAGTTGTTGGTCTCTGATGGTACTGTACGTTGATTCCGAGGGAGTTACTCCTATTTCCCCGTGTCCAAAGCAAACGACTCTGGACGTGGGAGAGGAAGAAAGCGTCTGCATCCCTGCCCTGGTTCGTGGGGGAGGGAAACGACACCCCACATTCGGGACGCGCATTCATGCGACAAATATATTCAGACCAAACAACAAGTCAACAACCATCACAGTTCGTAGACTCAACAGTCGGAATCGGAAATCAGATGCTTCCGATTCAAAGATGACGGCATCTTCTGCTCAACTGTAACTAGACACACGTCGAAAATGTGTTTTCTTGGAAGGATGCCGCATCAAATTCCAACGCCGAAGATGGAATTTGTTAAGTTCCGGAAGCAGATTAAAACTTGATAATTGCATAAAAAGGTAACTTTATTGCAGATTTCCTCGCTTAGGATAAATTTTGTTCAAGTACCGTAAATGGAGATCGAGTCACGAGAAAAAGCCCATTTTCTTGCTGATTCCCTCGATAAGACACATTAATTAGCCAGAACGGCCGAATTTATGATCGAACCAATGACTAAGACATGGAATTTATCGGTTAATCTCCATTAACTTGCCCCCATAAAATTGCAAACATAATCGCGATGATACGAATACACTAAGTCCCTGCATAAAGAAAAACCCGCGCAAAGAAAAATCCGCATAACGACGATTATCAAGGGAGAAAATGACTTTCGAAACGAATATGTTTTACATTCAGAGTTTTTTTTGTTTTTTTGGGCCCAAAAAAAAAACCTGAATTTCAACAAGTTTTGGGCGAACACTTCAGACTTCTTAAATGTAATCCAGGGAAATGAGAAAATTATGGCAGAATTCGAAAAATCCCAGTATACAAAATAAGAGAAAATACAGAAGTTCGGAGCCAGAATTTACCAAGATTACTGAATTTTAACAAAGGACGACTCTATCAACAACGAGTTTCTTTGACCCGTGGGGTTCTCTACAACAAATTTTTCTGATCCTTTGGATTTTGTTGCACAGAGATTCCACCTGTGCTACTCCATTTAAAGTGCAACGTTTCATGCTCCGAACTCTGACAAACAAATACAGTTCCGAAGGTTTATTCTGGTCTTCTCGCGAGTGTCTGAAACAAATTGAAAATATTAAAAAATATAAATTTCCAGGGAAATCGCGTTTCGCATTAAGAAAATTCCCCACAACGAAACAGGACCAAGAATGGATTCGTTTCTATTCGCGGGGAGCCCCTTCACTTTACGACACACCATTTCTTTCTACTCGACCTGAAAGGCAATGAATAATACTGTAATAAGAAGAAAATCAATGAATGATGACGATTTCTTTCAATCTGAGCCAATATTGTTTGTAATCTTTCTCAAGTCAAAAGTCCCAAGACACTACAAATATTGATACGGCACGTGAACCCACGTTCATAGAATTATTCGCCACGCTTTCAAGGCCAGTGAAGAAATCTGGAAAAAAAAAGTTACCCCAAGTCCATGCCAGGAACGCCGACTTTGTGCAATGAAAATTTATGCTTCCACCGAATGAAACACGCAACAGCACAAGGTTATCAAAATGCGTTTTACGAGCACGAGTTCGAATCACACGGATCTGAACATTCGGCAATAATTGCGCAAGTTGCAATCAGCAATCCACGCTATAAAAATTGATTTCTACTTCACAAAAATACTGTGTACAGTGATCCCCGAGATGCGGACGTAATTGGCGCTTGGACCTTGTCTCCATGATCAAGTGTTCGTACGTCGGATCACGTCTGCCCGTACTTTTCTGCGAGAACATATTTCATTCTCCTCTTTATCGAAACTTGGGGGAAAAAATCCGTCCTTCAAACTGGATGAATACTTTTTTTTCTCAACTTCAAGATGCAGAAAAAGAAACCAAAGCAAAGAATGGCGGAACAAGTCGTGCTCCATTCTTATCAGATTATGGAAGGAACTCTGAAAAAAGAAGCACGAAATTAACCCGTTTTGGGTTGAAGTGGATTTTTTTTTATGTCTTTGTAGTTTCAGTGAAGGTAAAAAGCTGAATTTGTTGAAGAGGTCAAAAATTTCAAGAATAAAAGTTCTCGAATTGTCTACCACTTTTACTGAAGTCAATATCTCGAGATATTGAAAATTTCTTTTTGTTCAACCGTGGCAAAGTCAAATCATCCTCATGTCAGTACCTAATTTCCCAAAAAATTATCCTTTTTATTTCTTAAAGATCAGACAAACAAAGTCGCTATCAATAAATGTTCCATTTCCCAGGAAAACAACGCACACAGAAATAAAAAACTTTTAATTGCTGAAAAGCAAGACACACCCGTTTAAGCATTTCACACCCAAAAACGCCTCACAGCGAATATAAACGCGGCAATAAAATATGGCGGAGACGCGCGGGATGCACTAATTGCTCGTCGTCAATGAGCTGAGCGCAGCATAGGGAGCAAAAACCCGGCGGATCGCGACCCATCAATCAATGCCCGTCCCACATTCCCTCTCCTCCAGCTTACCTCCCCCCCTGCAATGGGTCGGACATCCCGAGACGTGAGTGAGCAACGAACAGCCAGCAGATGGCTAGTCCACGATTTTTCATTTTACGACCAACCAAAAATAGAAATACTGTAGATGAACAAATAAGCACCGGACACAAGCTCAAAACCTCCCGATCGGCTTCAGTTCCGGACACCAAGCAGATACAGAGAGAGACAGACAACCAGAAGACTGGATATTCGTGTGTAAAGAGATGAAGCCACCAGAGCGAGTGTTCAAATAAGGCCGACAGAGGGAAGATATTCTAAACGTAGTCAAACCCTACAACACACAAACAGACAGACAGAGACATGCACAGTACAGTACAGTACGTTAGAAGAGACAGAGACTGATAAGAAATGAACACATGACGGATCAGCTGACTCTGGTAGTTCAGTATAGAAAGAAGAAAAAAAGGAGTAGTGGAGGAGTGGTTGGAAGAGGAAACGGATAACTGCAAGCATGTGATATATATATATATATATATATATATATACACTGTACCAAGCAGAAAGAGAGAGAGACAGAGAAAATGGGATGAAAATGAAAGAGAAGCCAGCTAATGAGTACACATGTGCCTCTTTCAGACCGTTCATTTCTTACACAGCACTCAGTACAGTAAAGTAAAGTAAGCGTATTGTATAATTTGTCTCCTCTATCGATCACGGCTTTATACAGTAGTACGGGACACAGAACGTCAGATGACGCGGATGAGAGAGAGGGGGGGGGGAAATAGGTCATTTCGGTTCAGGCATAATAAAGTTGACCGTGAGACAACATATAGCCCTTGGGTCTCTAGGGTTACTATACACAGTATACCGTATAAACTGTTCTATATACAGTATTGTACTACAATGTATGCAGCCATTCGACCTCATTTCATTCATTCATTCATACACCCCGCGCCAAGGCCAGCCTGGCCTTGAACTTCAACTTGCTCACTTCCTTCCTTCCCCATAGTTTACCCCAACTCATTTCCTCATCCACCCACCCACCCACCAACCAACTCCCCTCCTCCCTTCCTTCTATCAGGGAAACAGAGACAGGCAAGCAGTGCACTGTATACAGAGTAGTGGTCTTATATTTGGGGGCTCCCTTCCATCCACCAGAACGTCACACCACGACCACCACCACCCCCATCTGCTGCTCTCCCGCCATTTCCTCCCCAAGCGCGCGCTTCGTCTCCCACTGTTGCCCCCCACCAACACGACTATATGGAACCCGAACTCCTGCCAGTCCATAACCCGGGTCCCTTCCTTCCGTCCTGCCTTCTCCCTCTGTCCCACCTCAAAGCGGGGAGACGGCATTAACGCAATCGCCACATTTGTCCACGACTTACTCGCCTTGCGCCCGCACAACTGCAGGATATGTTTTCACCCGACCCGGGCGGATACTGTTCGATACAGTACATGATTCCAGTACAGTACAGTATACAAGAACACTTCTTCCCCCTGGGGGTGGGTTTCCGAAACGCTTCCCTGGCGGACTTTCCCGCGTTTCAGAACAGTTTTTTTTTTCGTTCTTTCTTTTTTTCAAGGGAAGATGTGCGTGCGGTTGACTTGGAATTTGGACAGACACGATTCCCAACGTTCCTCAAGAGAGAGAAAGTAATTCACTCACTCGATTCTTCTTGGGTGAGGGGAAGAAGGAACTTATCCACTTGACCGGAAATTCTCCGCGAAAGTTCGGTTGTGGGCATCAATTTACTCACGTTTTTTTTGGGACGTGCGACGTCGAACTTCGTATTTAACAGTTAAATTTTCTTATCTCCTACGGAATAGTTATTTTTTAGCCCCAGCAATTTCTGCTTAGAGACCATGTTATAATGCGGTACATAGAGGACAGGAATTCACTCTTAATCTCAGCACGGTATTTGCATAGCACAGTCGGAAGCTCTGCGTCGAGAAATGAGAATACTGTACTGTACAAAACGTGCAATCGAAAAAACTCAAAAGATCGAGCATGAAAAAGACACACACACACACACACGGTAAACTGAAATGGGACACATTAATGTGTTGCTTCTTTCTTCTCCAAGCCGAAGAAAATTGATCAGTTTCAAAAGCTGAGGAACGTTCATCCAAATATTTTCCCCTCAACACGTGTTTGATTCAAGTTTCGTTGTTCGCCAATAAATAATCTGCACAAAACCTAGAACCACCGTCAGCATCACATACACCCTCTAATACAATAGGGAAAAAAAGATGGAACTCAGGTGAGTTGGCGTCAATTGCTCTCGTATGCTCTACATGTAACACGACAACAACAATAGAAAAAAGTATAAACTATAACATCGTCGAATCCCGGTAACTAAAACCTCCCAAAGTCGAATGATTGCCCACGTCGAATATCTGTCAAAATTCATTTAGAAATACTAAACTTAAAACCTCCCCGGACTCGGAAGCTTGCCTCCTCAAAACCTTTGTCAATCAAATTTTCCGGAAGCTTCTCGTCTATTATCTTATGAACACAGGAAAGATGAAAGCAATAACAATGTCAACTGATATGTTTTGAAATAAGTAAAAAATTAACTGGGAAGATGACCCGTCATCTCCAAGTTCAGCATCCCGTGAATTCATTGGAGAAACAGTTCAAGACTCAGAATTTCACGCATCACTATTTCCTAAATTTTAATTTGTTTCTCTCCCAGGAACAAAAAAGGCCTGTTTCCCCAACTCGAATTTTTCTGTAGGTTCCTCGAACTTCAACTTGCAAAAGAGTCAACTGAGACGAGTCGTCACGAAAATTTTGAATGACACTCACATGACCTATACCTTGTAGCACACACCAGAAGCGCCCCGGAAATAATATTCCCGATCCATTTCGAGATGCATTACATAAAAGAAGACACCCAAGACTCGACGCCGAGTCATTCAAATTCAACAAGCGAAGCCCCGAACATCACCCTAAATTACGATCTTCTGTAATTCTCTCCCCGCTCTCGAAAACAAGGAATATACGTGTTTCCCCAACTCGATTCATTTTTGTTCGAGTGTATAAAAACATAACATAAAAGGAAAGAGAAACTCACCCAAACCAGAGCCAGGCATGGACATTCCGGCGGCGGCGGCGCCCAAAGACGACGCGAGCGCGGAGCTCACAGAGCTCGAGCCGCCCGCGCTCGACGACGACGGCGCCATGGTGAAGTGGGCCGCAGACGACGAGGCGGCAGCCATGGACGACACAACGGCGGCGGCCGACGAAGACGCCACCGACACAGACGGACTAAACAGGCCAGGTGGGTAGCCCGGCGGAAGGCCGCCCATGCCCTGCAGGGCGGCCGGGTTCATCCCACTCAGCAGGGCTTGAGCTACAAAAGGGGAAGCCACCACAAAAACAAACATTACCAGGGATGAATCCGTACGAAACCCAACTCGAGTACCAAAGTACCAATACATACATACACACACACACAAACACATAGAAACAGTACATCGAAAGAGACAAAAAAGATGGACAGGGTCCCTTCCACAAGACCCGACAGTTGAGCACAGAGCGGCAACAGAAATTACAGCAGTAGGGGCCCCGACATGCGGACGATTCGATACAGAGACACTTGATAACTCGAAAAATCTCTCTCAACATCTGGACTCCAAAATTTAGAGACAATGCCTCAAGATACTGCAACTCATGCAACTTTTCCAGAAAAATTGAAGAAATTTAATTTTTTATTTTTGACATCTCATCAGCAAATTGAGTTCTTCACATTCACTCAAATTTTAAAAAAAAGTATGCTAAATGCACTATAATTCATGACCAATAACTGGATAATCTTGTTTTGCTTTCATTGGAATTCTTTCCATCATCTGAATGAAGCAACATGACTACTGCATTTTTATTTATTTTTTGCTTCTTGCGCTCATTTTTTGGCAAAAGATCAGATTTTGCCCAGTTTTCTCCTGCAGCTATTTTCTGTATCTTGAAGTTGCAAAAAAAGTTATTAAATTTTGGAGGATGGGATTTTTATTAATTTTTCATTAAGAGGAGAAAACAGAATAAATATGTTCAATATGAATTCACGGTTACAACAAATTCGTTTTCTGGTTCCAGTACAATCGCCACAATGGAATAAAATTGCAAATAAGTTTCAGGTCAAATTACAAGAAACAGATGTTTCCAACATTAACATTGAAGTAAGAAAAGTTCTTGGGCATTTCTCTCACCAAATTACCATCCATTTAGCTTATTAAAAAAATTACCTCTAGCATAGAGGGACTTCTAGCTTTTCTCACTTGAATGTTACTTTTGTAGATGCCAAAACTTCAGTGTACAGTACAGAGATACACTATTCAATGTTCCAAATGTTCTTATCCAGTTGAAAATGTATTCACTAATTCATATTCAAGTGGCAAACAATTTTTTCAGGGAATTTTGAAGAATACTTCTTCCACAAAACACCAATTAAAAATTATGTAATGTAAGTCTATGGGAAAACAAGACTTGACTCAGGGACATTCCGACTTGGGGATACTCTTGATGCACCAATTACGTCCGCATCTCGGGGTCTCACTGTATTTGCAACCAAGAGCATCCTATACACGAATCCTTTCGTGCAATTCACTCGTTTACAAGAAAACACGATAATTGACACTTCCCATGTGGGTCTTGTTCCAGGCCTGCCTTGCTCAAGCACTGCTCACTTCATGTTTCCATTTCATGCACACGCGCTCAACTGTCCCCGACAACACAGCGTTTAAATCGCATCCAACACCATCATTAGCTTTCTTTTTCAGTCTCCCAAACACAGTGAGCAAATTTAGGCATCGCTTCTTCACGCATTCGCTTGAATTAAGAGTGAGACATCGACCACTTCAGAGTTAAAACACTAATTATACCCCCGAAAAGGGCCCAAACACATTTCATTTTCAGAGGCACGTGTCAAACTTGATTTCGTTTACTCCCGCCCTTTTCAATTTTCATGACACTTGCCGAACATCCCATGGCAAAAAAAAAATGTAACGACTCAAGGGAGATAATTCAGAAATACTGCATATCCAATAAAGACGGTTCCGTGTCTCAGTTACCAATGATTTCTTATCTTTAATTTTACGCTTGACCCTGAATAACTCGAACATCTGCAAGTCAAATTAATTTTTTACTCCTTTCCACATACAGTATCTTCAAGTAAGTTTCACACATCCTCACGTAAGACAAGCACCCAGGGTTTTCAGTTTGAAATTTTGATAAAATGGACAAAATCGTATCCCCTCATGTGAGGCATCCCATTTCCATAGAGCTGCAATATTTGGAAAATAATAACACTGAAATTTGAATTTAGACATGGATCAAACCTGAATTAAACCAATTTTAAATTTTTTCCATAAAATATTATTTTTCTCTCATAAAATTGGCCCGCAATTTCCCATTAGAATCAAGTACAATGCACACCTGAACTTTCAATTTTCTTTTTCAATTGTTCACCTGACTATGACATGCACCCTCTTTCTTCTTCAACTCGGAATTTTGAAAAAAAAGTGCGTGTTGTACTTGAGTACATTTAACAACATTAGCATATCCCCTTTCCGTATTGAATTTTTCTTTCAATTCCCTTAAAAACAATTGCACTAAAAGTCTAAAACTAAGCCCCAGCTCAAAGGCTTCCAAGCTTTCAAAAGGCTTTTTGGCTATTATTTTTTCGGTCCAGGAAATAAAAAAAGCAATAAAAGTGTAACTTGATATTTTTTTGAAAGAAAGAGAAGGACTAGATGTGCATATGAACCCTTGGCTCCAAGTTCAGCACCAGTGAGTTGATTTACAAAGCCTTTCTATCCATAATACTGTGTTAGCAATTTCAGCTTCCTTCGATTCTTGTTGCATTCAAGGCAACGTTGGTATCTTTCCCCAACTCAAAAACTCCCTCAACAAATCAGTCGGCTGGTCCTTCGGGAAATTATAGTAGTTTAATTATGTGAATGTTTAGCATTGCATTACTTCACGAAAACTCACAATTCTCTAATGATAAAAAAACAAAATCCCAGTCCAGTGCAACGTTAGACTGGGATATGTTAGTATTAACGATGTTGGTTATCTTTTCATATGAAGATAACCAACAGAGTGATGGCTAACACAAGGCATGTCATTAATCTCATGTGCGTTGCTCCACCGGTTCCAATAAGCTCCGAGAAACATAAATATTTTCCAAATTCCGAGGAAAACAAAAAAAAACTCTTGAAATGCGAACGACTTTCTCGCAAACCCACATCTCAAAAAAAGATGACTCTTCCATCCCAGTCAAATGAAAGTTCACTACTGCACAATCACAAGTGATGAAATGGCTTCAGGGTAAAGAGGACCACGGACAAATAGTTTTACGACCAATGAATAATATCAAATATAAATCAGGCGGGCGACTGAATTACCGTAATCATATCGGAACTGCCAAAAATGCTTCCGCTTCCGAATCGCGAAACTAACAGAGCAAGGAACATTGAAGACAATCTAGGAATTCCAGTTATGCTCAGGAAAACACGAGGGATGATTCACAAATAATTTCATTGCTCACACATTTAATTTCTTCGGATACTTGAAATTCGAAGAACCATTTCACAAAAATCCTATCGAGTCTCCCCGACTTGGTTCAGCGATTTCGTATGTGTACGAATAATTTGAATACAATAAAGGCAACATGCATTCGCTTATTTATGAATCTGATCAACGTACGTTTAAACAACATCTAGTCTCGAACTCTCACACACCGTAAAAAAAAAGAGCCTTCATCAATCGAATATTTTTAAAGTCCTACGTCAAATTCTTTCGTCTCTCCATCTAACTTTTCTCGGGAACAATGCGTCAAAAACTACCCAACTAGATGGATTTCCCCTTCAAACATCCACAACTCGAATTTTCTTGAGTCCTTTTGACTATTTCTTCATCGACAAAGAGAATAGAAACACGCTAAGAATATAGAGTAGTTTGATGAGTTTTTTAAGGAATTGCAAGACTAATCGAATACACCCTTGCCTATTCAGCATCTCGTCAAGTTATTGAAGAAGCAATTCAAGACCTAGAGTATCACCGAATACAGTTTCTCTTTAATTCCTATTCCTTTCGCCGAACAATGCTTGTTTCCAAAACTCGGGTATTTTCGCTGGTCCCTCGTAGTTCGACTGAAACTTTTCATCATTATTTTCAATACTGTATTTGGAAGCACTTTTGATTTATACAACACGCAAGCGATGAAGGCCAATCTTAGTTCCTCGCAGCGATGCAATAAAACTTACAACACTGAGACCATTCTGAACTCACCAAATGGCGCAACAACAATTGGAACCATACCCTCAAACAGATCAACTAACACTGACAGTACACTTGATCCAATCCTCACATGTTTTTAGTCAACAAACCAAAACAAATTCCACGTTCCCCTTCGCCAAGTTAATATATCGGTTAGGTACTCAACAGAACCCATCACACAATCCCCCCCCGACATAAGCACTGGAGTAGAAGCAAGAGAAGACTTAGCCATGAAACGTCAGCTGGGATCACGTGAGACCCACAACAACAATAGGATCGCGACCCAGGATTAATTAGCCTCCGATTTGATTAGTCACACACACACACACGGGGTCACGTAAACGGTCGGTTGCCACGAGGCGATAATTAATATTTAAAAATAGAGCAAAAAAGGACACAAAAAACTAAACATACAGACACCAACACACACACACACACAGAATTATGCTCCACTTACTCATCATCGGATCTGCCGGCAGCCACGGAGCTGAGTTCCCCAAGGTTCGAAGAGGGCAAAAATGAAAAGAGGGAAAAAAGCCAAAATGCCGAACATTAGAGAATGTCCGATAGCAAAAACCGGACGGCAACACTTTTCTCGCTTTCCTTTCTATCTGTCTCTTCATATATAAAAATTAAAAAAAAAACTGACCACATCACATCACTTCACAGCAACGACGTGCGTTTGTCGAGTAGGCAGGGAAGTTGAAAATCATGCCAGGACAAAAATACTCGTCTACGAATTACTTTTCAACACGTGAACCCACGTATCAAAGAACTTGAGCAACTTCGTCAAAAAACTGTCCTGTGGGTCATCTGAAGACGCTAAAATAAATTTCAGAAGTTATTTCTTCGCACCAAAAGATAGCTTACACGAGTTCACGCTGGAAGAATAATTCAGATGATGTAAGGAATGCAGTGGGACCCAAACGCATGGACATTCTGACACACGGACGATTCAAATTAAGGACACTTGAAACTTTAAAAAACTGCCCCAACATCTAGAACAGGACTTGATAAAGGGACACTTTCCCAACAGACCTGGAAAATATATACAGTATCTCCTTTAATTCGGCATTTCTTGAACAAATTGCGTGTAGTATTGCATACCGTATTTTGTTAAAAAATTAAAAATAAATTATTTCGAAATCACTGCAGCTCATACTCCAAAACATGATTATTTTGTTTCATTTTTCAGAGTTTTTTCCATCACGTATTCGTATCCCAAGTATAGCTCAACTTTTTCTTTGCTTCTCAGAGCTGTTCTTGATGCCATAAGATGATATTCTTCATGGTTTTCTTTTGCACAAATATTTTCTGCATGTTGAAGTTGAGAAACAAATTTTTATCAAATTTTCGGGGATTTTGTTCCGTATTTTTTAATGAACAGAAAAACCTATCAAATATGTTCCTATTGAAGTCCACGGGAAAAACGTGATTCGACACACAACAGAGGGAGAAATAGCACAAATAACGTCAGTATTTCGGTGCCCCACTGCATGTCCAAATTTACATTAAATTCCTTGTCTTTTCCGTTTGCAAAAAAATCAAATCGAATACGTGGGGAACACGTGTTTCGCCTAGCATGATTTTCCTTTCTCAACTTCCGAACCTCCCCATGCATGTACAGTACTCGACAATTGCAAAACACACCATACGGTATGATTAATATTCTGCACACGTTTCAAGCCCTTCAAATTTTCCTGCAGCCTTTACCACACATGGGAGGGAGGAGGAAGAAAAAGGGAAGTAAAAAAATTAAGCCAACTATTTTGAGTAGTATAGAGCAAAAAAGGACACAAAAAACTAAACATACAGACACCAACACACACACACACACAGAATTATGCTCCACTTACTCATCATCGGATCTGCCGGCAGCCACGGAGCTGAGTTCCCCAAGGTTCGATGAGGGCAAAAATGAAAAGAGGGAAAAAAGCCAAAATGCCGAACATTAGAGAATGTCCGATAGCAAAAACCGGACGGCAACACATTTCTCGCTTTCCTTTCTATCTGTCTCTTCATTAATAAAATTTTAAAAAAAACTGACCACATCACATCACTTCACAGCAACGACGTGCGTTTGTCGAGTAGGCAAGGAAGTTGAAAATCATGCCAGGACAAAAATACTCGTCTGCGAATTACTTTTCAACACGTGAAACCACGTATCAAAGAACTTCAACAACTTCGTCAAAAAAACCGTCCTGTGGGTCATGTGAAGACGCTAAAATAAATTTCAGAACTTATTTATTTGCACCAAAAGATCACTTACACGAGTTCACGCTGAAAAAATAATTCCGATGATGTAAGGAATGCAGTGGGACCCAAACGCATGGACATTCTGACACACGGACGATTCATATTAAGGACACTTGAAACTTTAAAAAAAACTGCCCCAACATCTAGAACAGGTCTTGAGAAAAGGGCACTTTCCCCAACAGACCTGGAAAAAATATACAGTATTTCTTTTCATTCGGCATTTCTTGAACAAATTGCGTATAGTATACTGTATTTTGTTCAAAAAATTAAAAAAAATAAATTATGTTTCAAACTCACTGCAGTTCATAATCCAAAACCTAATTATTTTGTTTCATTTTTCGGGGTTTTTTATATCGCGCATTCGTACTCTAAGTATAGCTCGACTTTTTTCCCCCCTTCTCAGAGCTATTTTCTATGCCGAGAGATGATATTCTTCGTGGTTTTCTTCTGCACAAATATTTCCTGCATGTTGAAGTTGAGAAACAAATTTTTATCAAATTTTCGGGGATTTTGTTCCGTATTTTTTAATGAACAGAAAAACCTATCAAATATGTTCCTATAGAAGTCCACGGGAAAAATGTGATTCGACACACAACAGAGGGAGAAATAGCACAAATAACGTCAGTATCTCGGTGCTCCACTGCATGCCCAAATTTACATTGAATTCATTGTCTTTTCCGTTAGCAAAACTAAAATAAAGTACGTGAGGAACACGTGTTTCGCCTTGCATGATTTTCCTCTCTCAACTTTCGAACCTCCCCGTGCATGTACAGTACTCGACAATTCCAAAACACACCATACGGTATGATTAATATTCTGCACACGTTTCAAGCCCTTCAATCTTTCCTGCAGCCTTTACCACACATGGGAGGGAGGAGGAAGAAAAAGGGAAGTAAACAAATTAAGTCAAATATTTTCAGTAGTGCATTAACTGCATTTGACGAAGACGACTAAAGGGCGGAGAAAAAAGTTACGATCTTTTTTCGTTTCTAATCGGCTTTTTTCGGACTTTCCTCGTCACAGTCGTTTCTTACCGAAAAGACTCTGGTTGAACATGGCCTGGTTGTTTTGTGCGGCAGCCGCCGCCGCGGCGGCTTTGGCAGCCGCATCAGAGCTCGACTTGCTGGAAGTCTTTCCTTTGGAAGAGCCTGCCGACAGGGAAAATCCCGCGGCGGACTTCTTGTCCATAATCCTGCAGCGTCCACCTCAACAAGAGAACAACAACAACAAAAGAACGGTTACGTGTTTCCTCTTATTCCACTCGCTCGCTTCCTTTCTCCTCTTCTGCTTTTTATATAAGGAAGAAGAAACAAGTGACCTACGCGCTGTGTTTTAGCACCACACCGGGGGGCCGTTGTCCCGGGCTCTGATCCAGTAAGGTAAACGGCCGTATAGTGCAGTGCCCGTGAGCTACGGTTCACACAGCGCATTTCTGCGGGAGTCTGCCGAGACTCCGCCACATGACCATCTGGAAAAAGAGTACACATACTTTCGTCAGCACGCCAATAAAAAGGAACTGTGTCCGCAACTCGACAATGGAGCAGAAATATGAGCACCAAACGCGTCACCAAGGTTGACTTCAGAATATTCGAGCACGAAACGAAAACAGCGCACATCAAGAATAGCGATCGCCACCATCAAGACAATCGCGAATGGTAACTAGATTTCAATAGTACAGTACCAAAAACTACTGAGAAGTACTTTTTCTATGCCTAATTCTTCAACTTAAGTAGTTGGCACATCATTATGCTGTCTGAGAATCGAAATCCGAGCTATGTTTCGAACTCCTTGAAGAACACTCAAAGGGTAAAATGCAGGAAGTAGTGACTTCCTTTACCAAAGTGTATCGTCCTCTGCTGGACATCTGTCTTTCTTTCACTCGATTTTCAAGAGTTGAGTCAAACGATTCCAGCATCCCACGGATTTTTCGTTGCGTGATTTTTTCAAGTCACAAAACCACTCATATTAACACGATTTCCGTGGAGGTCATACTTATTCCAACATCCATACGTGAGCGGGACGCTTCACTTCATCACTGAAGGCACGACCCGAGGTTACCGTGAAACGAACGAATTCCTCCCGTCACCATAGAAATAATTGAAACAGAGTTCCTCTACTGGCACAAGTTATGGCGAGATTCATGCGCGCCGCCATGATTTTCAACACTCCTGCAATTTATAACTGGAAGATGAAGTAAAGAATCTCCTACCAGTAAACCCTCATTTTCAGCAACACTGACCAGTGACTCCCATATGCTGGCACTGTTCAAGCTATGAAAGTTAAAGGTGTTTCACTCAGCAAAGTTAGGGCAGACGTTACAGCCCTAACATAATACAGTCTATTACTGTGCAATGTTGACCCTATCATTGCACAGTTGAATACAGTACTGAGTGACACCAGCAGGTATTTTAATTTAACATATAACTAACATAACCTGATCTAACCAAAAGTGCCCCTGGAGTCAATTTTTGATGGACTTCAAAAGTTCAAATTCAACAAGAACTGACTTTGGTGGTTAGGTTGGTGTTTAGGTTAAGTTAGGTTAGATCAGGTTACATAAGTAAAAATATCCTTCCTGTGCCACATTATTTGGCCAATGTCACGCAGTACTTCACTGTACAATGTTAGGGCACTTTAATACAATGTATTCATTGCACAGTGAAATACTCTGCAACGTTACAGCCCTAACATGTACAATGTTAGGGCACAGTAATACAATGTATTCATTGCACAGTGAAATACTCTGCAACGTTACAGCCCTAACATTGTACAGTGAAAAAGCTGTGCAACTTTACCGCTACTGCTGTTGCACATCAACCAATTGTGAAGTTTCACAATCATACAGCATGGACAGACATCACCAACAGACGCCAAAACAAAAAGACCCAGGAACTAAAAGTCACTAAAAATTTGGTGCAAGCCTTTCCGAGCGATACAATTTTATAAGAATTTTTAGACTGAAAAACCTGGGCATGTGCTTTAATCAAGGGCGAGTGTAACTTGAGTGAAGATGGTATAGCATTCAAATATTTTCAAAATTCCTGGGACATACAAGATTTGCAGGTTAACGTTATTTCCTTTCAGTTGGAAAGCACCTACCTTACCAAGTCACTCATTCCGTATACTAGAATTGCCTGAGAAAGTACTGTAATGTACAGGTATATTACAGTATTTTGTAAAGTTCAAGAAAAGGTGTGAAACTCTGGCATAAATAGGATTAGGGCACAAAAATAGCAAATGTAGTAAGAAATCAATTCAATGTTCTTTTGTTCTCCTTTCTCAACGATTTTTGTATCAACACACACTGATTTGTGACGCGTCCTCCTCGAAAACACACTCACCTGCCCTTGCATCTCTAGAAAACCTCACACACAGCAATTATAAAACAACACCTTGCCACTGCAAACACACACACACACATACACTGAAACGCACTTCCTGGGACTTTCGAGACCGACACACACACTTGAGAGAGAGAGAGAGAAATTAAAAAGACAGGGCCTCACACTTTTTTCCACACAACATACCTACGCTCCCACAAACAAAAATATGCACTCGTCATCCGCAGCGATTTTCGTGACTAACACCAACTACTACAACTACCCACACCTCCGAAGAAACAAGAATAAAGGCACACGATTCGGTTCCGTTCCGTTTCCTTCCGCCTCTCGCGCTCCTCTGCGATGACACCCAACCAGAGATTCCTTCCTTCCCAACAGGAATGAGGATAACCCCACACATATCTTTCTGCACACAAGATGGTGTGTCGACGTGTTTGGTATTTATAGGCACTCCCCCCTTTGCACTGACGTCAACTCATCTCTCCCCCGCCTCGTGGCCAAGGAAGCGTCTTGCTATTTGCTTGTCCAGGGTCAGATGCAACTGTGGACACAAGTTTGTACGATCTGTGCGAGGACTGGAACCACTTCACATTTTCAGTTAGGAATGAACATGGCACTTTCACTGAACGCATTTTTTTTACCGAATTTTTAATCTTGGAGTATCTCAAACGTATTTATTCATGTGAGTAATGCCGCACGTCAGGCCGTGTCCTGACAACAGTAAGTGATGCCGATGATGGGTGAACTGCATACGCCGCGAGTATTTGCAATTTCAAGGACAACTACGGCTAATCCTGAATTTGACTGTTTTTTTTTTCACGATATCAGTACTGTATACTTACTAGCGTACAATACTATACCTAATCTCAAGAATGAGAAAAGATATCTAATATCCCGACAGCAACCCGTGAACCTCGATAACTCGAACTTTCCTACGTAAAATTTGTTTCAAGTCCCTATCTTGAATTATCTTAGAAACAATGCAATGAAAACCTCCCCAAATCAAAAGGCTCTCCCACTATCACCTCCATAAAACCGAATTTCTGGGGTCTTTCCGGCTATGATTTCATTAACACAGGAATAGGAAAATAATCGATAAAACAGTAATGATCTTGTTTTGAAACAAAGTGAGATGGCTAATTCGGTAAATGAACCCTTGTCTCAAACTCCAGCATCTTCTGAACTCGTTCATGGACAAGAATATTATTAGTTTTCTGCAATTCTCCTCCCTTTCCGGCAACAAAAATGCTCGTTTCTCCAACCTCCACATGTTTTTTCCTGGTCCCTTAAAATTCGACTGTTTTTCGGAATTGTAGGTTATCGTCGCGTGTAAAAGCGCATCTCAGGAG
This sequence comes from Notodromas monacha, assembly GCA_905338405.1. Taxonomy (NCBI): domain Eukaryota; kingdom Metazoa; phylum Arthropoda; class Ostracoda; order Podocopida; family Cyprididae; genus Notodromas; species Notodromas monacha. The sequence goes on from CAJPEX010000979.1 coordinate 47,691, forward strand.
CCTCCTATTTCACAAAACACGTTTGATGGACTAAATATCACACATTTCACTGAAGAATATTTTTTCCGACGCGTTCTCCAGATCGATCACAATTCCAAATGCCACTGAAAAAATTATTTGTTTCCAAAACTGCGAATAGCTTCTTTCTCTTAGTACGATTACAAGTACAGTACCGCACATAATACGCAAGAAATTCGGCGACGCTCACAGGAACACTTCTGAAATCAAACCCACGTTTCCGGCGAAACCGCCAAGTTCGATCTGCAAGATACAAATTCGAGTCAAAGGTGGGTACATTCTCGCTCTCTTCTTCACCCGGCTCACTGAAACAAAAGAAGAGATGACGCGTGGAATGGAACACGGCGCAAGGAAGCAAAGGCCATTCGACGATGACGAACCCACGCTGGACACAGAAAAAAAGAAAGAAGACGAACAACAATAATAAATTACCACCACCCCCCCACCAACAAGAACAGTACAGTACAGCATAAGTATTCCCCGGCACGAGAAGAAGGGGACCAACAGCAGGCAAGGAACCGAGCAGTTTCGGGAATAAAAGGAATAGATGATGGTGGATGGGGGCGAGGATTAAGAAGGAAACACACAGGCATCCGCTCACTCACTCGGTTGGAAGGACCCGACCGAGTATTTTCCTCCATAATCCCGCTTTTGATCAAACGCTAGTCGAATTATCCCTCCCCCCTCTTGGAACCGAAAACCAGCGACCGACCGACGGATGGACAGACCGTGCTCACCTACACCCTCTCAACTCATCTCTCTCTCCTTAAATCATCATCAACCAACCGTTGTCTCCCGTTTTCTTTGTCTCCCCCCCCCCCCCTCCTCTCGCGAGTCACGAAGTTGTTCGCGCTTACACACACTCACACCGAGAGAGAGAGCACTTCGATACAGCTTACCACCAACAACCAGGAACGCACTCTACTGTACAGTATTCGGAAACGTTTGATGACCGCGCGTTTCCAACAACTGATGCGAGAGTCTGCATTAGAGCATCAGACCACAGCACGTGAACGCGTCAACACACACCAAGCCCAGGAATATTCCAGAACACCGCAGCGTGGCACGCAGAGCTCCTTCCGTGAAATCCAACATTGAGAGGGGGATCTGATTCTTCCTAACCAACACAGGGAGGAATTGGGGGAGTGACTATTGAGTTAACTCAACGGTGTATCGATGAAATGTGAACCAAAATCCCCCACATTTGTAAACGAGATTCAAGGGCTTATAGCACAGGTGGGATTTGGATCTGATGATTCACCCAGAAAGTGGTACACAAACCCTATCCTGTCCTTCAACTTGTCGTTAGTATAAACTCTCAGGAAACGTGTGGCTCATAATGCAGTGGAATCTCGTTCCAACGAATTATTGCCCACAACGGATTTTTTTCTCAGAATCTGCCCAATATACACAATGATTCAGTATTTTGATTTGTTTCCGACAAAGTTTTGCTTCAAACACAACTTTTTTGAAGTCCCGAAATTCTTAGCTGTAATGGGATTCTACTGTCATTCAAGAATTCCCATTAGAACACCGTTACTTTCACTGTACGAAAGTCTTTCTGTCACATAAATACAGTACATTATTTAGTTCCAGATTTGAATTTCCTTCTACATCAACATTCTGCGCGTACCTCAAGAACAGGGCACCTCAATAGGGTTTGCGTAACATCAATTTAACATGCAATTTCGCAGCATGTCTGAAAAGTCTACTTCTAGATCCAAAGCTTCACAACTTTTTGAGGTGTAGTTTGAAATATTTATTCACCACTCCAAGGGTTTGCAGCAATAGTTACCTTGCGACGTTTGAATTCTCAGGGCGGGGACTTATTCACTTGCACTCCCACTTCCACACGACTCATGTTTACATTAGGATTTCCTATTTTTTTACTACAGATCAATTTGCGCCGCTTCCTGCTTTCACGTTTTCACAATTCCCGTTATGGGATGACAACATCCTAAGTCACCTCCATCCACCTATCTTTGAATAAGTCAAGATAATATAACGTAAACGCTTCGAGAGAACAAGGCTATTTAAACACTTGACGAAACTTTTTGCACGGTACTACACGCACTGAGTCCATTCCACAAATCAGCCTCCGCATCCTATGCATGTACTGTAATGAACGACATGCAAGGTTATCCTTGATTCCAGGACAACTGCCAGGTGTTCATGCAGTACCGCCACAGGATCACGTACCATGGGTTGGATGATATACTTCATGCAACCCCTGTCCAAGTGCGGAAAAAAAAAAAGACGCACAGACACATCTGACTCGCTTCGAACACCGCCAAAAACGGGGCGAGACACACTTGCAATCCCCTCACATTCCACCATCACCGGCGGAATCGATGAGACACTCACGCCAGCAAGGGAGCAAGAACAAGGAAAGAAAGAAAGAGAGATGTACTGTACTGTACAGTAGAAAAGAAGGCAACACGAAAAAAAATCCCCCAGATGCACGAGATTGCCAGGGAACAAAATCACAGCACTGCTCACTGCTCACAAATGCATTAGCGTTCAATGCGTTCGTTGAGCCGACCGACCGGCCGGCAGCTATGTGTTTCCTTCCTTGGTTCTTTCTTTCTTTTCTTTCTTTCCTCCTGTGCTCTTCTCCACCACCACTCCTCTCCATCCTGCCATTTCCCCTACCCACCATGCACGCAGTTCACCTCGTTTTTTGCTTCTACTCCTTCAAAACCAGGGAAATGTATATCTGTCCGCTAGCAGCAGCACCACTAACTCACAGAACCTTTTTCGGGGATACCAACGCTAATCGCGCCCGATGGGAGCAGCAACACAAATAAGGGACACACACACCAGCACTTGTGGTACGTTATAGACTACATAGAGCAAAGATAAAAATAGAGGACCATCCCGTTTCACCCATTCTTGAGGTAGGGAGAGAAAAAAATGAGGGCAAGTTTCAGTTATGGGATTCACATACCACATTTCAGTGAACCTGGCCCTTTGAAGAATGTACACACACAGCACCTCTTTGAATAACTGATGCCCCCCCAAAACAGTATGTACAGAAATATTCAACAGGTGGAATTGCAAAAATATCAAAAAATCTATAAACATCCAAATATTGTACCATTGACTTCAGAGTGATGTGGTAGCCACAAAATATCTTTCTACGTCTGAAATGAACATTACGCCAGATTTTGGAAGATATACCTGAACTTGTACAGTACTTGAAAATGGGAACAATGCTCACCGAATACAAGTTACCCGAACATTTTGAAGAAGGCTACACTGATAAAGAGATAACAGCACCCAGTAGAAATGTGGTCAAACCTAATTTAGTGTAATCATTTGTCATGTCACATTTTGTGGAACTATCAAGGGTGGCAATAAAACCACCATACGGTAGTCAAATAAAATCAAGGCTTTGTTCTGGGCTTATATCTTAGGAAAAATAAGCTTGTCCAGAGACTTGTTGGTCCACTGAGTTCATTTTGGAAGAGAGGTCACAAAAATAACTTAGAACTCAAATGATCTGCTTTGTACTCAGTACAGTAAAACAGTTATATTAAACCAAACTGCTCCACTTGTCTCAGTGGCTTTGTTGTGTAACAAAAATTTCTCACACAACAATGAATTTAGTAAGAGAGCAGCTTTTTTCTTATAGATTTGTTTGGGTGCAAGTTTCACATCAAGTGATATTCAGAATGAATTACCAATGCTTCCAATAAAAATCTAACTTCACTTTTTGAAAAAAAAAATGCAGAAATAGGATCTTGCAAAATAATCACAAGGTTTCATGTAGGAAGGCCACTTCGCGAGCTTCGGATACCCAAACAAAGCCTTCAATTTATTTTGGGCCCATCTTTATTCTGGACAGAAATTTCTTGAGGCATCAAGTTAAATGGACCTACATTGAGATTACATTCAAGAACACAATAGAGGGTTGACTGTACGGTTTTGTCCAGCCAGATGAAACAGATGCTATAGGGGTGTTCAACCCGGCTCATCACCATACCACCAGCATATTTCTTCATTTGTGTTTTTCTTTCAGGTGCAGAACTTTCGAACTGTTTCAGATTGGTTCACTACATGCGTCTCATGAATTCTGTAACGCCACGAATTCTCAAACTGAGACAGACAGTTGCCCAGAGTGCACCCACTGCACGCCACACAGACGAATTCCCGCCGTGTGGTTCACTCATGCTTCCCATGAGCAAGCAAGCACGCAGCACACAATGAAATAAGTAAGACTCAACACAGAGAAAAACCATCGCGATCGTTTCCCTCCCGCTGTTACGGATTAGGTGAAGCGGAGCAGTGATTCACAGTCATGCAAGAGAAAAAAAAGGAGAGCAACGTTGACTCGCGCACCCGAGACCCAAGCGTTTCCAAACCGACCCCATCCCCCCCCACGCACGAACACAATGCATCACTCACTCATCGCAAATGCTTCAACCAACCATTCATAATACCGCACTTGATGCGTCATCTACCCTTGGAAACAGTCGACACAATCCGACCGACCGGCCGGCCACCGCATCCCATCACCCCCCCAAAAACGTTTCTGGAGTCAGTTGCAATTGACGACCACGACGCTGGGATGAAAATTCACTCATGGCTTGTGTGAAGGGACATCTCAGCAGTGGAGGGAGAGGTGGTTTTCGTCCTGCATTCCTGTCACCCCCCATCGATCGCCCACCATGATTGCGAGATGGGGAAAACAGGGGAGATTTCTCGCTCGTCACGCGGCTTGCAAATCATAAAAGCTCGACGCCGTCAGCTAAGCACAAAAAAAGGAAAATAAAGTGCCTCCCTGTGTCCACTAGTGTACTGCACACTGCGACACCGATGACGTGACGCACGTCCCAGCGGACAAAGGGAAGAGGGGGAGCGTGGAATCGAACGGGGGAAAACTGTATGTTGAGAGCCTGGATCAATCCCACCATCGCATACAGTTTTAAAGAACCATTGCTGTGTGATCAACTTCCCATCTACTGAACTCCACAGGGTGTATCGGGGAAATTCGCACCCATGCCTAATTTAAACATGTTATTTGTTCCAGTCGGTTTTACAAGGGTTTCGGGGATCTGACCAAGTCCTTCACAATGTACTGAATGCTTTACATTCGATGAACGTTCCATCCTTCGTAATTCATCCAACGAACTATCACTGAATGCTGAGTGAGAATCCAGGATGTCAAAAATTCAGGGAGACTCGTTTCACAACAATTTTATCTTTATAATGAAGTTTTCAGATACAGTACATCTACTTATCAAATAAGGGTTTTCAACAACGAATTTTTTTTTAGTCCCCTGAATTTCGTTGTGGAGAGAGTTCACCTGTACTCACTTTTTCTCAAATGAACACCACAAAGAACACGTCACTTCTTCTTGTCTAAAACAGGGGGACTGCGGGAAGCTTCGCGTAAATCACAAAAATCAGCAAGTCAGTGATTTAGAACTTTCTCGCCGATGAATTCCCATTCACGTTTCATTCATTCACTCTTTTCGACTCGTATCAACTGATGGAGCGCAACGAAAAAGAACTGTAGTTCGTAATCCTAATAGGAGCTTCTAAATCTGGGATTACTGCTTCCCATAAAATGTGAGGGTTTTCCTTTGAACACCCCAGTGTTTTAACACCTGGTCCACACAAGATTTTAAAAATGAGAATCAAGAAATGGTCCACGGGTATTGTACTCCAGTCCATTTACATCCCGCAACTCCTCATTTCATCAAAGCAAAGGAAACATGAGACTCCACTATAAGCAGTACCGCTTAGTTCGGTCTTCCTGTCACAAACAGAACTTCAATGACTTCAAGAACTTAAACAGAATTCCCTTCGCCAATGGAAACCAGACACTCGCGACCAAATGAGAAATCTCATCCAGCTCCAACACAAACCAAACTTATCCGCATTCACAAAATACCCATCAAATTCTCAAACAATGTACCTGCACTGTACACCAAAAAACCATTTACAGTACTTAGCACAAAGCGCTCAGGGCACCTCAACACAGACTGGCGACAACCGAAATCATTACACGCTCAACTCCCGAGGACGCAGTGGAACGAAGAACACCGCCAGGGAGTTCGAGTCGAGCAGCGAAAGATACGGAATCGAACCAAGACACATCCGTGCATTTGCCGAAAATTCAAAAGGATGCCGAAGAACAGAAGAGAAAGAGGTTAAAACACAGGAAGCCACCGAGTCCAGGGAGGGAAACGCTATACACGGTAACTCGCACACACCTCCATCACATCACCCAACATCACTGATTCGTATGCTCGCCAACACACACACACACACACTCGCACAATCCTCGCGAATTACGATAAACGGGGAGCAACGTAAGCAAGGATACTTCGAAGCGTCCGGTACTGACTGACCGCACCGTCGTCATGCGGGAAATAACACCCAACTTTTGGACACACTCGCTCCCTCTCTCTCGGCAAAGAGCCTTCAAATAAGCCCAACGCAGAACTACAGGAGATAACAGCAGACCACGAAAAAAAATTTATAAATGCGGCAATAACTCCCCCCCCCCCTTCCTTCCGCCGCTTATAATAAAAAGGACTCGATGCCGTTTCAGTCTCTCATTCATCCGGATAAGAGGAAGAGGGCGAGAGAAACAGATTTGTTCACTCTCCTCCTCCTCTTGGTGGCGAACTGCAAGCGTTCCGCAGTCAGATGTCGGGGTGGAACTGTTGGCAACGCCGGCCGGCCGGCCACGCATAAAATATCAGGAACAACAAAAGGGGACATGTTAGTAAGTAGTCGTAGGTGGGAAGCGACTTTTCCATCAGCCGCACCGGGAGGGTGTGATGGGGGAGAGTTGGCGATGCGAGAGAGAGAGAGTAAGCACGTGATGAGAGAGAGGGACACAGACGACGACCGACCAGCCGCTGGCACCAAACACGAATCCTAATCCAGCAACACCACCAAATCTTTTCCCATCCCCATCAACCCGTGGCCTCCTCTTATCCTTCCCCGCATTCGGCTTTTCCTTTCTCTCCAGCTCCTCTGAATTGACATCGCGAGCGGCGGATGCCCAAGAAAAAATGCCGGGCGGTGGGATTCGGGTGGAGCCCAGCCAGTGAGGAGGAAAGAAGAAACCCATACCCTACACTCCTACAGTACACAGGAAATGACGTTCAGCTAGCTCAAGTGACAACCAAGAAGAAGGGGAGATGCACTGAACCTTCCCATGCACACCCAGCAGCATCAGGACTGCTTCATTCTAAATCAAAACTGTTTTGGGGAATTCTCTGTGAGAAGAAAAAAATATTGTATTGCTCCTCATTTTTGATTGGAGGATTAAAGCACTTCAGGGGGGAGGGAATGAAGTATTATTTGCAAGAGAGATTACTCCAGTACAGGCACAATGTGCTTATTCCTCCATGCATTTGGAGCTCCATAACAGGCAAGCATCTTTAACCCTTGAACTGGAAAGGGGGTTTTCAGCCTAGGGATATATACAGTACATATTCTACTGTATACTACTGCCTTTAATTTTTCCCAAAGTACTGTACTGGTCAGCAAGACCCAGGCAGGTGGTGCCCAGCGAAGCCAGATTTCATCCAGGGATCATCAGATGCCAGCATATTGTCGATTCAGACTTCATCAAATGTTTCATTTCCAACTGGGATGCTTGGTTTTCCGGTCAAAAATTAAATCCTTCAGATCCTTGGGCAACTTCTGAATGAGGGGAATACCCAAGCCAGGAAATATAAAAAACTCTGCCTTGAGTAAGTTTATTTCTGGGTCTACATTTTTTGGGCCAAAAATCAAAATAAAAATGCCAGGCTCTGTGTGACTTTGCCCTTCAGGAAAAGTGCTGTTTTTATAAATCTCTGACCCCACAGTCAGGAAACTTCGCAACAATAACAGCCAATATCAGCACCCTAGTCTTCAGCTGCCAACATCCGCACAACATGATTATCAAGTTGAAAAAAGTTCTGGATGCTGCATGGCACAAACAAATTTGAGAGAAAAAATTTTCAAAAATGTTTTTTGTAGAATATAATATTCAAAGTTTTACTTCAGAGAAAAAAAATGGTGCAGAGCATTTTTCACAGGAGGAAAACTTTGGTGGGAAAAAATGAGGTACACAGTTTTTATAAGTTTCTAGAGAAAAGAAAAGAAGTTTAGATTCAACTTGGGGCAATAACCAAGTCATCAGATAGAAGTACAGTCAACCCCACACAATGGACTTGATTTGTGCGACAGACTAATGTGTTATACAAAAAGTCTGTTATGCAAATTCTATTATTAAAAAATTAACTTTTTACCATTAATTTTAAACCAACAGAAGTGTGCTAGGTGGGTTTTGTCCATTAGGCAAGAGGAAAAACTGCCTCCAGAGGCAGTCTGTCAGGAAAAAATGCCTTAGGTGGGAGGCCCATTAGGCAGGGGTTGACTGTGCTTCAAAATCTTGTTACAACAATTCTCTGTATAAAAATTGATTGGTTAAAACAAAGATTTTTCTTACTTTATGCCCCATTGGCAAAATGTCAAATGGGTTACTTCATGATGCTCTTTTTTTCAAGTGAAGCTATTTCACTGGTTCCAATGGCTTCATTATAGAACTATCTTAATGCACATCAAGGCTTCCTGGTCCCTGCAACATTGGGAAGTTTTATTTAGGTCAAAATCTTGGCAAATAACTAGAGTAATACAGTTAAACTGCATCCAAGAAATGCTATGCGAACTTGGTCCTATGCTGATCTTAGTATCACAGCATAGTACTGCAGTATCATGTTTGCCAACCTGTTTTAGCTTGCAGACCAGCAAAGTCCTAATCAATTTTTTGCAGCCAAGCCAGTTTTCAACCATTTTCTGTTAACTAGAAAAGTTTCACAACATTTTTGCAGACCTGAAAAAGTTGTGCTCGAAAAACTTGATAGCAAATACTGTATTTCAAAAGTTCCTGCATATTTTTGTTGCAAAAAATCAAGTTAGAAATTTAGTAGGCACCTACAATGGAATGTCTAAAAAAATATGACGGTGGGCTTGAAGAAAGATTTCTCAGAATGAAATAAAACAGTTCAAAACATTAAAACATTTTTACCTGCTTGAAAATAGGTGAAAATGTGTTCAAACTGTTATTGAGAGAAAAGCAAACTTTTTTCATCAGATAATTTCCATTGCCTTTCCAAAATTTCAGATGGAGATAACAGAATTCATTGTTACTTCTGGTAAATTTCTTATGCTGAAGAACATTTCCTTACGACCAGCGCTGGTTCGCGGATCCGGGGTCAGGGAACACTGCAGTATATAAGTCGAGTAGCGAACTAAATTTCACAATAAGATGCCTGGTCAAATATGCTCCATTTTCACACAGCTTCGAAAAAATTAATTTCGTAAGTGCCCCCCGCTCAACCAACGGGGTTACCAGCAGCGCACCCGGAACGAATTACCGCAGGCAGATGTTCATAAATGACCGGTCACGTTCAGATACCCAACGCGGCGAACGAAACCCCATACAGGTCTTTGAACTTGAACGCCCTCTGCTGTTCCTAATAATTCCAGACGGGTATTGCATGAATCACCAAAAAATGATCGGCAACTTTCTTGTTGACGGATATTTCAAGACGTTCACTGTTACAGAAGATCATTCATTTTGCAGACCACTTTCTGCATTAATGACGACCACAAATTACGCATGAGTCAATTAAGAGCTCTTTTATCTGTTACCTTTACATTCAAAAAATGCAAAGGATGCCTCGGCACTTCCCACAGGTTGGACAGCTGCTTCACAATTTACAGAAATTCAGTACCACCACCAAGTAGCAAGCCCAAAAAATGAAAGAATTACAACCAGTATGGAAGAGTCTACGTAGAGATCGTGATTCACGAGAACAGGAAGTTCTATACAGCATATTCAAACATAAGAACATTCCTAGACAAAATTTTCACGTGAAAGTTATATGGAACTCTCTCTGTCAGATGTGAGTGAATTACGGTCAAACATCTGAGTCAAATGTCTAGGAACCGGCCAGCAAACAAATCCGAATTGGGCAGAGAAACACTTCGGGGGTGAGGGGGGAATGATTACAGGAAATTGTAATTAATGATATTATCAGCCTTAAATTGCTTCTTACATGAGTTAACAGGATGCTAAACTAGAAGGCAAGAGTTGATTAGCCAAATAGTCTTGACTTCCTTTCAAAATACATCAGCTTACATTTTCATTGCTTTTCTTGCTCCTGTATAAAAAAAAAAATAGCCAACGGCCTCCAACAAATTTCTGTTATGGAGGTTTGCGGGGGAAAGCTTCTCAGCAAGGGCGGTTTTCCATGCATTGTTCATAACGGAACTTAAAGAGGGATTTGAAAAAAATATATATATCGACGAACATGTTCGAGGTATTGAGGTGCAACAAACCATCATCTTGCTCCATCAAAGAACTCCTACTCAACTGCCTCCAGCGTCATGCCAATTCTTCTTGAGTGAATTGGGAATCCTCCTAAATTTACACGAACAGAAAAATGGATGAAGTTCTAGAACAGCTGAATCATGAATTTCGAAAGGCTGGACATGGACTGGGGCTCAAACTTCGAACCATTCGTGCCTCACATGCATCCCACTCCATGACTCATGGCCCAAAGCACTCACGTTCACAAAAGAAAAATCAACTTCAGATAGGTCACAGTTCAATATGAACTCCATCATGGCATCAACATTCACTACTTTTGGGGTGGAAACTTTGAACCGCAAAAACTCATCACAAAATGTAACTACTGTATAACTTTAGCCACGATTAGCGTTTCACTTCAGTGAAAATTGGTCACCTTTTCGGGAAAAGCGATAGTTCAAACCTGGGTTGAATCATATCGGGTATATATCCACTTCAAGAATAAGGAACAATATTCAATTCAACAACAACGATCATCAACTTCAACAAAACCCACCCGGACAAGAGATAAAACTCACCGAACTCGGGCATTCAAGTACAAAAGGAACACACGATTCACCAACACCACCCAGTCCTCAGTTTCCACACAAAGAGCACACCTTGCCCAAGCAGCACAAGGCACAAATTCGGTGGCTCTCCTTGTCGATTCAACAGCACTGTTTCGTGGGGGGGGGGGGTGTTGATGGATAGATGGATGCTCTGCACTCAGCAACACGATCACACACGCGACAATGTAAAACGACGTCAGACGACAGTGGTGGGGGAAAGCTCACGTCAATAGCCACCAGCACTGAAGAGCGAGCAAGCAGGCAGGCAGGCAACAATACTTGGTGCGGAATTGCGACCTATTCCCAGGAATTCGCGACACTCCCTTGTCCCAGCCCCGGCGGAAATGGCGGAATCAAACAACTCCTCGCTGCCGCACATTGCTTCGAGATGAAGAGCTCAGGCACGGCACTGAACACTTACACACACACACAAATGCACTAATAACAACCGCGCGCGGGAGAGAATCCAGCCCAAGGAATAGATACTCCCCTGGTGTGCTCTCACACCCCCCTCAGAAGAAACCAAGGGAGGGCGAAATGATGGAAAAAGAAGCTACGGCGGACATCGCCTATCCAACGCGTCCGAAGAAAATGTATCCGCGCGCCGGTGTCGCAAAACCACACGAAGCACCTTCGCTGAACACTGCAGTACAGTGTAAGACTTGATAAGTAGGAATCGTCGTGGGTTACAACCGATCGAAACGTCTTCTCTCTGCCTGAAAAGCATGCAGCTTCCGTAATAAGAGTGCTCATGAACTGACCTAATCATAAGAGTCGACCTTAGTCAACGATCAGCGTGAGTCCGGAATTCTTAAGAACTTGAGTTTCTTCACTGAAATTACATGAACGGTGTTTCGATAATGCATCTTTCTTCTTCCATCTCGAACACAAGAGGAGAAATATGAGGCTTCAGCATTTTCACGAGAGGCTATTCCGCAAAATGATAACATTTTACTGACGTACAGTACATCAAATTTCTTCATCCGAATTGTGCCACTCTCACCGAAACCGAAAAAACCTGTCGCCGATGCACCTCACAGACGACGAGGATTTTAAAGCTAAATCTTCTTATGCGGTAATACAGCTGGTAATTGGCTCCTTCCGTGAAGATGGAAGAACATACGGATCTTCCAGAAACATGCAGAAACGTTGAACAGCTGATCCCATCAAGGTGCCCACGTCACTAAAGGATTCTTAAATTTCAACTGAACTGAACACTTGTATCTCTGAAACTCATAACAATACCGCAGTCAAGAATAAAAGGCGAGCTTGCGACGTATCCATTCTACACAGATCATTGTCGCTCACACCGGTGAGCGGGGTGGATCTGAGAGAAGGACTTCTGGAAGGTATCAGCACACTTCCATACTGCCCGCCGGCCGCCGCACAACTTCGGCCGCGCGGGGAACTGCAAGGCACATCGGTTACAGGGTTACCTCGCGTAGCGCTTCGAAGCTTCACATAGATGTCGCTCTGTATCGCTTTTGAGTTAGGCTTGCCACCAACAGTAGTTAGGTTAGGTTGGTAAGGCTAGGCCAGTTAGTTACGCCGCTACGATAGGTTAGTTAGATTAGGTCAGATAGAATAGGTTTGTTAGAAAATACTGTATTCTGCTTTTCAGTAAAACTGTATTACCCACTGAATGCTGCAGCAACAATACCTCGGCATGTTTTCTTACACCCATGTGACTTGGGTTCGGGTGCTAGAGGTCTCCCCAGAACATCAGCAGATACAAACTCTTCATCTAGAATAATTAAACGCGACCATCAAAGAGGCATTTACTCTTGAACAGCTGATCAAGGAAACATTCAAACTGAACCACTGATGATGGTCATACCATACTTTGAGTTAAAATCATTATTATACTGTACACGCTGTTAGTACTTGATGAGTGCTGAACCTGAACAGCTGTTCCTGCTTTCATCTGCGACACAAAATTTCGTCACACAAAATTGCATTCTTCCTGTATTTTTCAGAACAGAAGTACTGTATGCATAACTTGACTATAACTCATCCCCTTCAGTCACACTGCTGCTGGACAATGGCCTGTGAGGGCCCATCTCGCCCCAGCAGTCAATCTCTTCTCCCCTTTGCCCCTCATGTCTTGCACCCAACACACACTCTCTCTCTCTCTCCTGTGGTTGTGCATGAGTGACTTCAAGAATTGGGAATACATCCCTTCTGCAGGAATGAGTGTAGCAAGTATATATGAACTACAGTACTAAGAAAAAATGATTTGTCCATATACTGTATTTGAGAAATGATAAGATGGGTTGTTTCATAGGTATTTCAAATGTAAAGAGTATTTTAGGAAGTTGGAGCAAGGCATTATAGCTTCAGAAGTACTGAAAAATCAGGTTTCATGGGTTGAGAAGGACAATATGTGCAGCAATAACAGCTGTGGGTTTTAAAAATTTTAGTATTGAGGAGACAAGACCAATTATATGCAACTGCCTGTATTATTATTGAGAGGATGATGGATGTTCTTAACAAGATTATTGTTTGAAAAAAAAGACAATAAAAGGAAAGTGAAAAGAATAAATTGTGACACAGGCAATATTCCACCTCAATAATTAGTTTTTCAGTACATTTATGTCAATGCATGAAATTTATGCACATTTATAGTGTATTTATTGATGAAAAATGTGTAGGCACAAATTTAATAAAGAATTTCCAAAAGCTTTGCAAAGCCCAGAAAAAATGGGGTGTGGGAGCAGGGAGTGTGATGGTTGTCACCAAATTTTTTACTGTATCCCACTATAAACAGATAATACCTGCTTATTTTTGTGTCTGACATTCTGGAACATCAAGCAAGCCCTGCTTAGCAACTCACTGCTCCAAAGCAGACAAGGTCATTGTGCATGCAATACACTGTCCAGTTTGCGGTCATTTCCCTTGTCCTCTTTCATAATGTCCCTGTTATGGTGGCGCAGTTGCATCTGGTTTTGCTCAAATCTATATAAAGGTTCTGCATGTGTATGTACAGATATTTCATTGTCAGTCTGGCATTAGTTGATCCAACACAGAAATACATGTATCATACTCTAAATCAAGAAGTTGCTGTATTTAATTTCAAACCCCAGCCATAAGAACTAAATCTTATTGTCCTAAGGTTATTTTTAGGAGTTTCCATCCTTTAGATTAATTGTTCTTTGGGAAGAGACGTTTTTCCAAAGACAAAAGTGTCTTTAGATAAGTATCTTGTGATTTAGGATAACATGGTGGTCATGGTATGTTCTCCCTATAGTGCCACACACCATGTAGAAAGGGGTCCACCTTCACATCAAGTAGCCTCCCACACTTCCTCCAACAGCACTGGCAATTTCAGGCCATCAGGAACCCCAAATGATCATGCCCATGATGGAGACTTTATAAACTTGGCAGCCAGAGGGAGCCACAGATGTTAATTTTATGTAACATGATGGCTCCTGTAAATTGTGCCAGGCTGTGTGTAGTTAGTTGTCCACTCCTAGGATAGATATAATTTTGACAAATACCTTATTACTTTACTGATCAGTTTGAAGTTTGTGTTTGAAGTTCCTGTTCACCAGAACAATGCTCACTAACTTTCACAGAAGGCATACAAATTTGTGATGGTGGCTTATGGGAAAAAAGGCTGATTGAAATTGCGTGTGGATGTGAAATAATGTGATGTATAGGGCTGTGTATACAGTACCATACATATATACCTTTGGAAAATTGAGTAATTCTTAGATTTGACTGCATGATAAAATCCCAAGGCCATGACAAAATTCCAGAAGGTGAATTTGTGCACCTGAAAAAGGCTATTTTGGTAACTGAAGGAAGAGCTGCCTGATGTGTAGGCAAATCTCCACCCAAGTGGGGAGCAATGTTTGCTGTGACCCTACAACAGGTGCACACCAGGGTCACAACTGGTGCGTATGGGATATTCTGGGGTTACAAGGGTGCACCTCCTTTAGATGAAATTCTGCTACCATCCCAGGGTTACACTTGGTGCACAAGTGTGGCAGGTCACAGAAGTGCACCAAATGCGACCTTGTTGTGACTTCTTTGATTAAAAGTGTAACCCTGAGTAACCTTAAGCTGGCTTTACAACTGTAACCCAGAGTATCCCAGATGTGCACCAACTGTGCACTTCTTGTCCTGCCTTTGTAACCCTGTTGTGACTCCTTTATAACTTGCATAGGAGTGCTGCTGTAACCCTGGATTTATCCTGAATGCAATAAAAATTTCCCTGATCAATTATTTCCTCAGCAAAATGCATCAAATAATTTTTCAATTGCTGGGAAAATGCAAAAAGTTATTCTCAATTTGTTTGCATATTTTGCCCTTCTCCAAGTACTGCATGCTTGGTACTGAAATGCTTTTGGGTTAGTACCTGCAGGTATTGGAGAAAATCGAATTAGGTGAAACTGTGTGTGACTTTGGAGACCTGTGCTATATTTTTCCTGTCTTGACCTGGAATTGATCCTGGATCATCTGCGTGATGTGCAGTAGCTATACTAACTAGACTAACCTTCTCATATTTCCTGGATGGAATCTGCAGTGATATTCCAATGCTCTTAAAGTGCATCAATTTCTTGGTCAAACAGTGCTGTACTTTATAGCTTTATGCATAATAAGAAGTGACATTGTTTATAATGAGAATACCTCATTACAATAACATATAGTGCATGCAATAAAAATCTTGTTGATTATATTGTGAGTAAATCTCTGTTATAACAAAAATTTGTTATGATAACAAATTATCTGATATAACGAATTTTTGTCTCTGTTATAACGAATTTTTGTTATAACAGAAAATCCATTATAACGGATTCGTTATAACAAAAATTTCGTTATAATGAAAACTTTTTATATCAAAAGTTCTTCATAACAAATGATCTGTATAACAGAAATTCGTTATAGTAACAAATGATCTGTATAACAGAAATTCGTTATAATAACAAGTTATCTGTTATAACGAATTTTCTTTATAAAGAATCCGTTATATTGGAATTTCTGCTATAACAAAAATTCGTTATAAAATAAATCGTTATAACAAAGTTTGTTATAATTACAAATGATCTGTTATAGCGAATTTTTGTTACAACGTATTTCTGTTATAATTACAAATGATCTGTTATAACGAATTTTTGTTACAACGTATTTCTGTTATAACGAATTTCATTATAACAGAAATTTCATTATTCGTTATAACAAAAATTCGTTATAACAGATCATTTGTAATTATAACAAATTTCGTTATAACGAATTTTTGATAACAAATTTTTTTATAACGAATTTTGTTGTAGCAGAAATTCCCGTATAACGGATTCTTTCTAACAAAAATTCGTTATAAGAGATAACTTGTTATTATAACGAATTTCTGTTATACAGATCATTTGTTACTATAACGAATTTCTGTTATGCAGATCATTTCTTATGAAGAACTTTTGATATAAAAAGTTTTCATTATAACGAAATTTTTGCTATAACGAATTCGTTATAATGGATTTTCTGTTATAACAAAAATTCGTTATAACAGAGACAAAAATTCGTTATAACAGATAATTTGTTATCATAACAAATTTTTGTTATGATAATTTTCGTTACAAATTTTCATTACAATGTTTTTCTGTTATAACGAATTTCATTATAACAGAAATTTCATTATTCGTTATAACAAAAATTCGTTATAACGAAAATTCGTTATAAAGAAAATTCGTTATAACAGATCATTTGTAATTAACCAATTTCGTTATAACAAATTTTTTATAACAAAAATTCGTTAGAACAGATCATTTGTAATTATAACCAATTTCCTTATAAGGAATTTTTTATAACAAAAATTCGTTAGAACAGATCATTTGTAATTATAACCAATTTCGTTATAACGAATTTTTTATAACGAATTTTTTTTATAACGAAATTACACTATTTGTCATAACAAAAATTTGTTAGAAAGAATAATGGAATTACTGTCATAACAAAAATTCTTTATAACAAATATCGTTAATAACAAATATTGTTATAACAAATATCGTTATAACAAATATTGTTATAACAGAAATTATATTATTTGTTATAACAAAATGCAACAAACAAAAATTCTATATAATTTCTGTTATAACAAAAATTCTGTTATAACAATAACATATATTCCATTATTTGTTATAACAAAATTTCATTATAACAAAAATTTGATATATATTTTTGTATTTGTTATAATAGATCATTTGTTATTATAACGAATTTCTGTTATGCAGATAATTTTTTATGAAGAACTTTTGTTATAAAAAGTTTTCATTATAAAGAAATTTTTGTTATAACAAATTTCATCATAACTAATTGTGTTGTAAGAATTTTATTTGTTATAAAGAATTTTGTAACTAATATTCTGTTAACAAGAATTTGTGTTATAACAAATTTTTGTTGCAAGGAATATTTGATTCTTGTCTTTAAATTAATTTGTTATACAGTAAAATCTTGTTACAAAAAACTCCTGGGGACCAGAGAAAAAATTTGTTATAACAAAAAATTTGTTGTAATGAGATTACTTGATTTTGTTACAGATGAAACACTTCACCCTCTTTACAAGCATTTTATTGCTTGAAATAATCAGTGATTTTAATCTGTACATGTTTCTTCACCACACACTTCACTAAGACATCTTCCACTTGCTTCAGCAGCTTGAAAACATGCTCATTTCCCTCTTCTGAAGATAATAAGTAATTTTTCACTTCTTGCAATCTTTTAAAGGCTTGTGCAGAAGTTGTTTTCTCTTCTGTAACTGACACTTCATTATCATTTTCAGCATTTGGCTGTCTTCCTCATGCTGACACTGAGGTGAAACACTTTGTAAAATCTCTTCTGAAACTTCACAAATCATCCTTTCTTGTAGAAACTTGATTTGCCATTTTGTAGAAACTTCAGTCTTATCTTCTGGTAGAAACTGCTCAGCATATACCTGTTTGTAGAAATTACACATGCCCCTTGGTGTGAGAACTTCACAAATCCCTTCTTGTAGAAACTTAATATCCCTTCTTGCTTTAGAAACTTCTGGTCTCTCTTCTGGTAGAAACTTCACATATCTCTTCTTGTAGAAACTTCTGGTCTCTCTTCTGGTAGAAACTTCACATATCTCTAGGTAGAAACTTTACATATATCTTCTTGTAGAAACTTCTGGTCTCTCTTCTGCTGGAAACTTCTGGTCTCTCTTCTGGTAGAAACTTTGCATATCTTGTCTTGTAGAAACTTCTGGTCTCTCTTCTGGTAGAAACTTTGCATATCTTTTCTTGTAGAAACTTCTGGTCTCTCTTCTGGTAGAAACTTCTGGTCTCTCTTCTGGTAGAAACTTCACTTATCTCTTCTTGTAGAAACTTCACTTATCCCTTCTTGTAGAAACTTAAGGTGTGTCTCCTTGAAACTTCTCATATCCCTTCTTGCAAGAACTGCACATTTCCCATCTGGCAGAAACTCTGCATTTCCCATCTGGTAGAAATCTCTGGCCTCTCTCATTTTAGAAACCTTGAACTAAACAGACTTGATCTTTTCACTGAAATTCTGTGCAAGGTCATTCAGGCAAACATTGCACAGCAATATGTTAGGGCACAGAAATACACTGTATGGCTTGAGGGCTGCAAAGTTGCACAGTGATTACTGTGCAACATTACAACCCATATGCATGTGGCACAGTAAAAAAGGCTGTGCAATTTTACACTCATTAAAAAGTATTGCTGGTGTCACACAGTATTCAACTTTACAATGAAAGGGCCATTGTTTCACACAAATCTTGCAGTTGGGTCACCTCATCCAAACTTGTGCCTTTTAAGATTAGAAAAAAATGACTTATGCAGGGGACTAAAAATCAAGGATTTTCACTGATTCTTGTTGCTCTTGAATTCCTGAGCTCCAAGTTGGCACTGTGCTTCCAGCCTCCTGAGGCTTGGTTGATAAATTTATCAGGATACATTTATTTTATGGGCTTCCTGCCAGTCAGGAAATGTAACCAATTTTTTGCTTCCTGTTTTTTAGTGGGTAATTGGGCTGAGGCAGACAAATATCCTGTTCATCATCCTCTAGGGATGATGTTTCACAGGAAATCAGTATTGTACAAAAATCATGGACTTGTTTGTGTCCCTGAAGATCAGGGACACAACATGTTAAAATTGGGACAAGAAATTTGAAAATTTTGATGAAAAAATTTGAAAATGTGGTGAAAAAATTCGAAAATTGTGTGAAAAAATGTGACAATTTTGTAAAAAAAATTTGTTATAACCAGAGATTCTGTGAAAAAAATCGTTAAAATGAGATTTTTATAACACTGTACATATAAGGCAAACTGCAGGGACCAATGAAAAAATTTGTTATAGTGAAAAATATGTTATAACGAGATTTGTTGTAACGGAATTCTACTGTATAAAAAATATTTCATTATAACAAGATACAGCAATTCCTAATAAAAAATTTCTGTTTTAACAAAAATTTGTTTTTGTTGTAACAAATAGTCTTTCATAACTGAATAGAACCAGCTATTCCTTATTACAAAAATTTCCATTATAACAAACTTTTGTTGAAACAGACATTTTTGTTTTAAGAAGATATTCACTATACCCATATATTCATTGAAATGAGATCATTTTTATGTAATGAACATCCATGTTTTCCTTCATTATAGCAAATGAGATTCCCATTAGAATGAACAAGATAGGACAATGCCCATTTAGGGCTACTCATGTGCAACACAAGAGTATCCAAATTGTACAAGTTACATTAGGTGCATACCTGTGATCCAAATAATTCTACACAATTCACAGTTACAAAAGTATCATGTATCCCAAGGGTAAGCCCACAGCTGGTGCACATTTGGGGCTATTCCTGTGAAGAGACAAAAAGGTCACACATTTAACCCTGCTGCAGTAAGCATGCAAGTTACAGTTTGTCTACAAATGGGAGACACTGCAATTCTACTCCAGGGTTACAGGTATATCCTAGGTGTGAACACACAGATGGTTTACATTAGGGCTACTTATTCTATGGAGAGACAAGAGGGTCACACAAATATCATCCTTAGTGTAGTATGCATAAAAGCTACAGGAGGTGTACACCTGAGAGATACAGCACTCTTACAACAGGGTTACATACATATCTCAAGTGTGATAACACAAATTGTGCACACTTGGGATATTCATGTACAACGGAAAAAACTCTGGTGCACATCCAGTGCACAGCAGGGTGACTGTGTGGGAATACATGCATATCCGAAGTGTGGACCATTTTCCCCACTGGAGCAGCTATTGAACAAAATATTATTTTAGTTTTGGAGCCAACATTTCATATAGGCTCTCATCAGGAATGATGAAGCCTAATTTGATGGAATGCTACCATATTATTTTATTTTGTTGGCTTTATTTACCCTGCAAGACTTTCAGGCCCTCCATCTGAGATTTTTGGACATATATGTGATTTTGCTCAGTATCAATTTAAAACCACATTTCTGAAAGGTCAGCACTTTGAAACCACATTTCAAGAAGGTCAGCACTCTGAAACATGATCAGTGCAAACGCAGAATTTTCAATTTTCATTGTAAGACAGTTTACAGAAAATAAATGTCCTGTTCTGTTTTATGAGAAACCTCACTTGACCTGGTGTTGCACAAGTCCTGTGACACAAATCACTGCATTCTAAACTGAAACCCTCACGTCTGTCACTAGTGTGCATAAAGGAGAGAGTGATGAAAATAGGGAGTGAGTGGATGGTGAGTGCAGTGGCGTTGAGTTTCGCTGGGGAAGAGTTCTGCTCCAGCCAATAACTGCACCAGCATGATGGCCTTACAAACGCGAAGGTTGAAGGCGATCTTTAGAAATAGAAGGCAGTTAAATTATGGCTTCTTTCCGCAAATACACAAAGTTGAAGACGAATCACGTTTAGCCTCAATTCATATCAAAAGACCTTCCCAAGCTTGAAATTCGAACACGTTGACGGATCTTCGGTATGGCATCATCCACATAAGTTCTAACTTCATGGGCAACCAAAAGTGTCAGGTCGCTTCACCGAGATGTCGCTCCAATCATCCTGCACTTGCTGTCAATGCAGAATAGCATCAAATACTCGAATTTAGACAAGCTAATTTAATAATGCAGTATTGTATTACGATCAGCTTAGGGTGTAATTATTGATCCATCACTGAATCCTTGCTATCTATATTTGAACCACTTCAGTAATGCACACAGGTGGGCATTAAATCAAACCCCAAGCATGCAGAGAGGGGAAGTTTTCCGATTTGAGCTTAGTATAACTGACATTTTTTCATACTTTTGCAACGAGGAAAACAATTCGAGAACCTCCCTAAAGTTTAATTATATTTTACTGGAAACGAGCTTCATTGATTTGCAAAAAACCGCTTGATTCTCAGTATATTAAAGCCTTATTTTCAAAAACTTGAGTAAATCGTTCTCCAAAACGCTCTTCTTGATCAATGGCCATTCCTCGATGAAAACATGTCCGTTTCCATGTCTTATAGGTTTGTTCACTGTGACCAGAGCTGAAAAAATTCTGCATTGCTGCAAACATAGACGCATTCAATATAATGTTCAAGCAATGAAAAATACAGTTCTGCTGATGACAGAACTTCGTAGTCCAGATTATTAAAATATGCGAAGTACGAGTCCGTCCGCACAACGGGAACACAGCGACAGTGTCGAAATTCATCGTCAACCGACCGAGACCTTCACTACTACAACAGTCGCACGGAACAAGAAGGGGAGGAGGAGGAAGAGCAGTAGCAGCAAAAATAGAAAACAAAAACAAAGCAGAGAGAAATGAAAAGATCCTTTCTTGATTCATCAGTCGATCGAAATCCTCGCAACTTCCTCAAATAAATTACCGAGCCACGAATCGCTTGACCTCTCCCAAAGAACGGATGAAAAACAAGAGAAAAGAGGAGAAGCCTGTAAAAACTGACCCTTTTCCGTGCTCCCTCACCTGGATCAAAATAATCCTCGGCTTCCAAGAATTCACTCTTCTTTTATACAAGCTTTCGTCGCAATACATAAAACGCTCATCAGTCCACGTGGCGGTACACAAGTGAAGAGCATGCAACACAAAAATAAAATAAAAAATCCAGAGACAATAACAACTCAAAACGACGGCTCTGCCCACAACTGAATCCCCGCCCCCTCATTCGATCATTGAACAGAAAAAAAAAAAAACAGAGAATTGAAAAAAAAAGAACCGACCGACAGCAAGCATGGAATCTTACGACAACCACACTTGCAGTCCACGCCAACTCGGTTCGATGTCCGCATTACGACTCCTTCCGCTGACCTGCAGCTTCAAGAATCAGAGATCCCACTGTCACGACCAACGGTGGATGCGTGCGTGTGTGTGTGTGTCAGCTTCTCTTTTTTCTTTTTCGAGTTGCAAGGACATCGACTACGACAAAGAAAAACGAAAACCAGGAAAGGGTATGCTCTTCTTCTTCTACCTCCTCCTCCTTGTCTCTCCTCTCCCCGCTCGACTAAAAAATACCTAAAAATGTGTCGCGCATTCAGGTCCTAACATATTCTTCCCTTTCGCTCAAACGACCAAAAACAAACATTAAAGACATCATTATCAAACGGTGACAAAGAGGTCATCATCATCATCATCATTATAATTATAATCATTATCGCTCAATAGTTTTCTTCTTTCTTTTCATTTATTTGGACGCGGACGGTGGCGTCGGGCCGTTGGTGTGCAGACCCGCGCCCGTGACTTCCGCCCAACGCGACTCGAAATACGTGCGCATGTTGTGACCGGCTTTCCCGACGGGCGAGTCGTCCTCGTTGAAAATCTCACAGTTGTCGAAGATTTGACGCACGTCCACCACGAAATCCTCCCTCGACTTGTACCTGCAACGAGAGACGCGAGCATTCGAGTGAAAAACTACCGTGAAACGAATCCATAATCACACTTCTGATGCCGTTCCCTGACGCCATCATGAAATACATAAAGTGCGACCCCCCGAGATGCGGACGTAAATGGTTCTCATTTAACCTTGTCCCCACGTCAAAAC
This sequence comes from Notodromas monacha, assembly GCA_905338405.1. Taxonomy (NCBI): domain Eukaryota; kingdom Metazoa; phylum Arthropoda; class Ostracoda; order Podocopida; family Cyprididae; genus Notodromas; species Notodromas monacha. The sequence goes on from CAJPEX010000979.1 coordinate 70,663, forward strand.
GTCCGCATGTCGGATCATGTTTTCCCCATAGACTTCAATGGGAACTGATTTAATTGGTTCTCCTTTTCTTCAAAAATGAGGAATGAATTCCCCGAATATACGATAAATTGCACAACTAGATTGCAAGATACAGAATACGACTGCGTGAAAGATTCTGATCTTCTAGAATGAAAGACCACAAAAAAAGCAAAGAAAATGTACAAGTTCAGCTGCAGATACTGTGCACAGATGATGGAGAATACAGTATTCCACAAAAAAAGAGAAGCACAAAATCAGCCCGTCTTTGATTATAAATTCCAGTAAATTTATGATGAAATACATTTTTAATGTTTTTCAATATTCAGTACAGTTGAACCTCTCTCAGTCGAATTTCAAGGAACCAGCAAAAATATTTGAGTTAAAGTAACAACCATTCTTGTTGGAGCAAAAAAAAAAAAATTATATTTACAGGGAATTGCTATTACAGTATTATCTTCTTGGCCTCAAATTCATTCATCATCGGGTTGAAAGGATGCTGAAATAAAAGCATGGGTTTATTTGCTCAATTAGTCTTTCTCTTCCTCTCAAAACACGTCATGTAATCTTTTTACTGCTTTTCTCTTTCCTGTTTCAATAAAATACTGTAATAGCCAAAAGCCATTCGGCTATTACAGTATTCTATTGAAAATTGCAAAATTCTATTGCAAATTTCTTCAGAAAATTCGACTTATGGAGGTTTGAGACGTAAAGCCTTCGAGTCAGAACAAATGCCTTAACGACATCCCTAAGGAAATTCTCACTCGGATTTGAAGAAAAAACGACTTCGGGAGGTTCGATTTATCACGATTCAACTGTAGTACAGTACAGTACAGTACAGAGAAGTGGAGCCTCAACTTACAGACAATTCCCTTGGGGACAATTAAAACGAAAAAAAAAGCCCCACATCCGACCACTTCCAAAATTTCTGGAACAATGGGAACATTTTACAGTTGAACCTTGATAACTCGAACATCCCCACTTCAAATATTTTTTGAAGTCAAGATCTGATCTTCCTTATGGAGGCAATGCAATGAAAACCTCCCAAACTCCATGTTCTTCCCCTCTCACCTTTGTGAGTAGAATCTTCAGAGGTCATTTGGATATTATTTTATTGACACAACACAGAGAAAAGCAATAAAAATGTAACAATGTGTTTTGAAAGGAAGTGGAAGACTATTTGGGCAAAAACTCCTTGCCTCCAACTTCAGCATCCTTCCAATTCATTAAGTTTGCAATGGAAGGCCCAGAATATCACCAATTACAATTTTCTGCAATTCATCTTCTTGGCACTGGTTTGATCCTTGGATCTATACCATGAACAAATGCATTTAAATCGGCGGAGAGTATGCTGAACAGGCCTGAATTGTTGCCAAATGATGGGGCAATGCAAATACCTGCAATACGTATTTCTCTGGAATTGTCTGCCGGATCTATTTAAAAAAATTTCAGATCTTATGAACCAACCCTCGTTCGTTCTCATTAATTGAAGCCCATGGGTACGAAAACCCCATCGAAGAAGAATAAAAAACAGCACAGCAATATTTCCAGTACAGTATACTGTACAAGTGAACACTACGCACGTGGAATCCAGACGCTTCCGGATCGTTTGCAAGTCCATGGGATTTTTGATGATCTTTTTGTACGTAGGGAACTGCTTCGTGTTGACCGGGACAAGAAAGGGCCACGA
>CAJPEX010000980.1:0-72358 GCA_905338405.1 Notodromas monacha
TTTCTTACGGTTATGGGTGAGATCGTTTCGAAAATGTGTTTCACAAAACTATGAAGATTAATGACAACGCCGCAGTTTCTGATGTAGTTTTCGATTTATTCGAAGTATGTAAGTATCAGTTTACTCTGTAATCTGTCTGACGAAGAAAGTATAATTTTTTGTTCATGAATGCATAAAAATTCAACTCCGGTAGCTCATGAACTCCTGTTTCAGACGGAGGACACCACACTTTCGGAGCCCTCATAACGTTCTTCTGAAACAAGCCCATTCAGAAAGAAAAGCGAATCTTTTCATTTTTTTTGCACGAGCCACGCAGTCCGCAGAAGGGCAAACAATAGGCGGAACTGCGGAGGCGTTATTTTTCCTCTCAACGACGAGAATGAGAACGATACTGATTCGGTGGTTGCCCTTCCTGTCGCACAGGTAAGGTTCTCGATCCCATTATAAAAACAAAAACAATTCCTGATACCTGTCACACACAACGCATCAGGTCGCAATGTCATTAATCTGAATCGTGAGCTTAATGTGAGAACATCCGGCAAACGCTGGGGCATCGCTTAATCCACAAACAAGCCGACCACAGGTGGCGAGAAAGGGACTTGCTCGATTTCTCGTCACAACAGAACCGTTTGTGCTGAGTAAAAAAAAAATTGTGTTTTAGTTTTTTGGAAATCAATTTAAATGTGGTATAACGACTTCATTTCAGATTTTAAAAAAACATTTGGTCTCGAGAAAAAAAAAACATTCGATCAAGATCACATCTCAGGAAAATCACTTAACACAGATCTTCCATTATGCGAAGGAAAACTTTCGCTAAAACAGATTTTGTTTCATGATTTGTAATAGTTTTTTTTAGACGTGCACAATCCTTGAGACAGATGAGGTTGGGTTCATAAGTTGTGTCAGCCTGGAAACTATTTCCATCTTTTATCTTATTGTTGTTCGAAAGAATATGCAAGAACATCTTGAAAATCAGCATTTCCTTTATATATAGCCTTTTGCTCATATTTTTTGTTCGCCCAGGTTTAAACGGAGAAAAATGCAGATGCAAATGAAATTTACCGGGAAAAAACAAATGATGTTTACCTTTCACTTCAAATTTCTTTATTCAGTAAATCTGTATGCAGTCCACGAGCCATCAACAATTCTAAATTAATTTTAAAACACTTTCAGTGACGATGATTCAGGTACCCGAGACCTGCTACCAAGTGAAGTTATCAAATTAGTTTTCTGAATTTTGTGTCAAAAAGTCAATCTGCAAGTAGGAACTTAAAAAAAAAATCCTCAGTATAAAAATAAGCAGAGGTTTCTTCTGAGTCTGGTTTTCGGTCCCATAAATTTCAAATTTAATTTTTTGAATTGGACACCCAAAGAAACTCGATTGAATCTTTCTTTCCAGGTAATTTCCCCACCAATATTTTTTGCTGGAGTTCTTTTTTTATTTTCCGTAATTTCTCCATCAATTGGATTGCACTTTCCGTTCGTTATTGTTGGATTTTCCCTTTTTTTTATAAATGCGATAATCTCAAAATTAAAATATTGTAATTTTTATGTCCTCTCACGGCAACTCGTTTGAATCCATTCCGTTTGATTGATTCCTGAAGTTGTAAAATTGAAGGGCCTTTCTCTCGTCACGTCATCAATGGATTCGGATAAATAATTCAACGAACTGTCAGCAAAATAAGTTCCCGACCAAACGTCGCATTCATCATCGCAAGGAAACCCGTTGCTCTCTTTCCCGGACAACCTCTTCCGATCTTGCTCATCGCACGCCACTTCCTCAGCGGAGATGACACTCAATTCGACAATGTTGGCATCAGAAACCCACTAAGATCCCACCGGGTAAAATCCAGGACACAGATCCATCAAAATTAATTCAAGCAGCTCATCTCGTGCGGTTTCCTGTCGCAGATAGCTAGCTTATATCCAAGAAGGGGAAACAACGGAAAGAGAAAAAAAAAACCCAACACAGGTGCGAAAGACGCGTAGAAAGGGGAAAAAAACGGAAACCATCATTGACGCTAAAGCCGGGATGCCCTCAAAATTTTCATTCATTTAGTTTTTTCTTTTCCACTTTTGTTGAACATGGGAAAACATTCTCACAAAACACTTGTGGGCGACACAGGAAAACATCCGGATGAAAAGCGTGCGGATGCGAGGCGATAATCTATTCGCTCTTAATTCCTCTCGATCGCCCACACGTGCCGCGATTGAGTTCGCATGCAGTGCCCTTTTTTTCCCTTTCATACATGGACGATTGTTTGGGGCTCGGACAATGCCCTCATCACGCCTACGAAGTGCAGCTGGAGACCCATAAGAAGTTGAAAATTAAATTTAAAAAAGTAGAAAAGAAAAAAAAGAACCCCTCAGAGCGGCGGAATTTGCGGAAAATAATCATCACCGCTACATCCCGTGCTCGACGATTCCAGCTTTTGTACAAAACCGTGCCTGAGACTCGCAACGAATCGACCCATGAGCATTTACGTGCATCATGGGATCTATACTGAGATATTTTTCGCTCAAAAATAGCGAACTGGATTTTGTGTGCCTCATATTGGCGAGGGACAAAAAAATTCATACTTTCGCTGAATCGACGGCAAGAAGTAAAAATTATTTTTCTTTGATTCAAGTGATTTTCTGACTTCTCCACGCATTCGTTCGCAGCACAATATTTTGTTCATGGATGCTCAAATAATTATTTTTAATCATGGAACAGTTCATTGATTAAAAACGAACACGACGTTTGGTTAATTGGCATTTCCAGTCTTTTGCTTATTTTCCTGGAACGATTGAGAAACAAAATTCAATTAGTAACTGAACCTTATTAAAATATTCTATCACGTATTTTGCGATGGATGAAATGGATAGACTTGATAGTTTGTCCATCACTGCGAGGAATTCGGGTCACACATGCATAAATCAGCACGGAGTCAAAGTACTAAAAATATTTCAGGCATAAAAAAGCATGTTTCAACATCTTCAAACCAAGTTCAGATGAAAAAAATTAACTGTCTGAAAATTTCAGACATGGGCCTCCATGAGAAAAACAAATCTTCGAAAATTAATTCGTGACATATTCGTCAGCGAATTGGTGCCAGCAGCCTTCTCTTTTTCATACAATAAATAATTCTGCCTTAAAAACTTGTAGCACTGAAATAAACTTCTTCCAAACTTGCTGACAATATATAAACCTTTTGAACCGACCCCAGCATGGTGGCCATTGAAAGAAAATTTTCAGGTCAGCCCTGTCAGTCTGCCCGATTCTTCTCCTCCATCTATAAAACGATTGACTGCATTCGAACAGATTCGCACGAGCCGCTCGGTGATTTACCGAAACAAACGATTGTACATTACAGTCCTCGCGAAAATTTAATCGCTCGCAGCCGCAAAAAAAGAAATAAAGAAAACAAAAGTAATCGGAAACATTTGACACGCGTGGCGCGAGAAGATAGCAAGGGCATCACACATTGTGAAATGTGACGATAGACGCGAGCGATTCAAAGCCGTTGTCTGCGTTGTCAAAACGATTGCTCAAGCATTCCGCATCACGAATCCGAGACGAGATAATGAACATGCATGCTGGGCATGCCATCTGCCCGACGAGCCGCCAATCGCTGTAGAAAGTGTGCGTCCAGACAATGACGCGGAATCGAATCGACCACGATGACGGGCTTTCCCAAGCAAATCGTCGATTATTCGACCACTGGACGGAGATCGAGTAAACCACGCAAGAAACAAGCAACAACACACCAACACAATACAGTTCGAATATAACCCGAGAAAAGAGAGACGAGGGCATTCCGAAACGAAGACCGTCACGCGATTATACTTATAACCGAACGGGGCACCTCAAAAGTCTTGCGAACGCACCAACAAAAAAAAACATCCTTTTGCAGAAATAAAACATAACTATCCATTTACTGCTACTGTATAATGATTGCTGGTTTATGACACGCACAAAAATTCATCGCATTCGGGACTCCCGGAAAACACGCGAATATAAATAAACAATTTATAAATTTCATTTAACGCGAAGGAAACTATTAAAAATATTTTTTTTACCTCGTTGGCAACCTTTCCGTCAAAAAAGACTTTAAAAAATTGAATACGGACTGTCTCTTGGGTCTTTCAGTCACAAAATTACCAAAAAGCAAAAAAAAAATCAATGATAGAACATCGCTTAGTCACAATCGTACTGTCTGCGACTTTCCTGAAGGAGAGTGCGCAAAAATGGAATTTATATTGAAAATGTGCTCAATCTGAACACAATCGGTTAAAGAGAACAGATGATAAAATATGTTGAAGATGTGACGAAGTCTGATAAGAGAAACTTTAGCCCAAAAGAACATCGCTGACAAATTGAAAATTTTCTTGGTTCATGAAAAGGATCAACTAATTAAACGTTCCTCATGTTTCTCATGGCGTAGTGGGATTTTCAAAAATGAACCATAAATTAGTTGTACTGTAGTAAATATTTTGCATTCAACTTCAAAGACCATGTGAAGCACGAGAAGTTCTCGGAGATTCTCCTCATAAGTCTGCTAGTGGCTTTCGAATTCACTAGCATCCACGCTTTCGTCAGCCGGAAAATATTTNTTAGATGAACCCAAATACTTGACACGGGATGCACATCATCAGAAAGATAGACACGAAGAAGCAAGTATCCAAGACCAGTTGAAGGTTAAATTAAGTTAAGCTTCACGTGAATTCGATCAGATGTTTGTTTCGCTATTCGCTTTTTTTTTTATAGCACTAGCTGTTATCAGGATCGTTCATTTTTTTCTCAAGTCTCGAGGACAATTTATTTTCGAGGTAAAAATGTTTACTAGAAAATAATCCGTAACGCAATTTCCGAAATTATCATGTAATCCGCACATAGTTACATTTGTATACCGTATTTATATTCCGATATATTTCTTGCGAATTGAAATAATCCGTACTTCTTTCATTCCTTCCATAACCTCGATCAACATTCCGATAATCCCGATTCGATTTGTGTTGACCACTGGAACCGACATGTCATTTCCCCGAGTTGAAAATTTTGATTTACTTTACAGTACGTACGAGTACCGTATGTCGAAATATTCGAAATCTCGTTCTCTAATTGCAGAAAAATTAAAAATTGAACTCGTTAAAAATAAGGTTAAAAAAATCCCGGCTTAGCACAAAACCAATTCTGTACTGACTTTCAAGTAATAAACGTTATTGTTCAATAAGAAACTAGGTGACGAAATTTCCAACGTGACCTTAGGAATGGGACATTAATTTGTCTTCGAACTATTCTCACCGAACAAAAATAGCCCAGATTTCGTCAGCCGATTCCCTCTATATACAACCCTGGACATTCGAAACGCCAGTGCAACACTGGTTTTCTAATATTATGATCAAAGCTGAAATTTCTGCGTCACTTTCTCCGACAATCTTCGCAATCCAAAGCTTTTTCCACCACCAGACAGATGCAAAATTCAACTCGTTGAGATTTGGAAGAAAACACCGACTTTCACTCATAAAAAACGCATTTCATTGAATTATACTTTAACAAGGGCGAACAAAGAAATTGAATCGCATAACAATTTTATTCTGGCATCGAGGTGAAATCGAGAAAAATCATACTGCGGACAATATAATCTCACAGATTTATAGCAACGATCCTTAGAAGAAGAAAGAACTTTTTTGACTGCTCAAATGCGCTACTGTGCATGGAACTTTTAAAAATGACGGAAATTGCTTCTATTTCCTACAAAAACGAGCGCAAAAAATATTAGAAGTTTTGAAACTTATACTGTATTATGGCGTGGCAGTAAAACATTTATTGAGCGAAAACACTTTCCATTTTCAAGATTTTTCTTCGCCTTGCAAAAAAAAAGTTAACTTTCTGAAAAAAGAAAGAATACCTGAAAAAAGTATGTCTCGTCTCATCGGTACTGGACGATATCGACAGCACAAATTGAACGAAGCTTTCTGATTTGGTATTCCGGTGAAAATTGCATCAGTCAAAATTAGTGTGCATTTTCAAGTCAAATTTCAACTTCGAGGAAGTATTCTCTCATGAATGGGGTATTTCACCCTGAAAAAATTCGTAAGATGCGTAAATACTTCCATCTCCAGAATGAGCAACGATTAAGCAATACGAGTACGCGAGGTGAAGTCAGAGTAGTTCCATACAGAACCTCGTCATTCTGCTTCTATATAGCAGCGGAATTATTACTTCCGGAGTATATATAGTTCCTTTAAGATTATTCTGTTTTTTTAAAGATGTAAAAAAAAAGTACAAGGGAAAAAAAAATATTTCGAAGCTCTCTGTTAATCCCACCTACTCTTGCGCACTCGCGTTCCCGAGACGTATCACGTTTCCCGGGGGGATTGAATGGACCGACGACATTGACACAACCGGAGCGAAGCTGACGTGCGCTCAGATTTATGTACATATTGAGTAAGCCGTTGCGACACGGAAATCAAACATTCTGTACGTCAGAAGTTACGACGACGAGTTACAGTTACACCAATCGGAAAGAACAAAATAAATAAAAAGACGAACGACTCAGTTCAGCGCGTGAAAATTAAATTCTGCTCGGCGATCGGAAAAAAATAATACCCCCTCCTTCTCTCACACAGCTGCAAATTTTCCATTGCCACCCTTTTTTCGAGTGTTTTCGCACTCACGTTCCACCAGGAAGTCGCAATAGGTGTCTGAAAATACCCGATGAGTCAACAAGGAAATTTTTCTGGCACGATTCCATCGTTATAATTTTATTTAAATGTTCTTTCGCGATTTAAAACTATTTGTTCACTAAAAACAAGGCCAAACTAAATGAGCGTCGTGGTGCTCGAAAATACATGTACAGTACAGTACTTCACAGCTGAAAAGAACGCGTCGACATGGTGCATCATAATATTTTTCCCGAATTTTAATAAAAATATTTCTCAAATGATTTAAGCACGTACAAAAAAAAACTAGAAGTTCATTCAAATTGAGACAATGGAAGCCGCTCTTTGCCACTGCTACAATTGTTCATTCGGTAGAAAAACTGCATTAAGTTTTGAAAAATATCGGAGATTTGAGTAATACAGTCGTATCACTTTGAATATAGGAAATGACGTTCCCTGATATTGACTGAATATACTGTACAGTATATCATTTATGGGATACAAAATTTTAAAAAACCCTAAAATGATCCCATCACTTTAAGTTACGTAGTCGCTTTCTCTCCAACTTATTTCTAATGTCAACGAAGGTCAAATTAATGGCACCAAAATTTTAGAAGTGCATATCATTTAAACGATAACGCGATGAGTATTTCTTTCAAGTCTTTCTTCAACAATACAATGAGATTGCGGAAACCATTCAGGTGATGCGTATTTTTACTCAAGAATTATTCTCCTTTTCTGTTCGACCCTGTATTTTCTATTGCGGTTCATAACGAAAAAAAAATACTGACTTCACCGATGACAGTTATCGCGAGTACTTATCGAATTCTCGCGACTCGTCATTCTTCCAATGGTCCCAGGCGAATAAAATCAGGAAACGTTCGTCAGCAGCTACCGAAAACTCACCTGCAAAAAATAAAACGAGACAAACCACAGTTAAAAATGCGTCAATTCACAGAGCAATCATGATTTTTCAAAATATTTTTTCTGAAGCAATAATCAAATCAACGGATTATTATTTATTGAATGTGATTCAGAGGACGACGAGAAAACACCTTCCATTTTCTGGAGAAGGCCACCAAAATATTTTTTTAAATGACTGTAGTAAGAATAAGTTTGTAACGTGATAAAAAATCAAGCCACGTTTTGGATTCAGAATCTCGGTCATACCGTAACGTCGTCATCCGGGATGTCGAACATAAAATTTATGTTCGACCTTGCAGCAGTGAGTTACGATTTTGTTGCCAGTTTCATTTTAATCGAACGTGATCGAAGATGCGAGAGAACTCCGCATTTTCAAGTCAAATCATCTTCAAGTCCTTCGACAAAAAAAATACTAATAAAAAGATAGAGCGATTAAAGAACGAAGCAGAAAATACACTTAAAAAAGAAAACATTCCTTCGGAGGAATAATCCCGAAAACTTGTTAGATGGACGAAACTGGAATTACGTCATCCGCTCGCCAGGAATTATCGCAGACGCCGATGAATGAAGCATCAATCAACCAGGTTAATTTGCTTCCGTTCACCGACTTTCGTTAGCAGCGTTGAATGAAGAGAAAAACCGAAACAGTTCTAAAGGCAGCTTTTTCTTCAGCAACGTGGTTCAGTTCGGCAACCCACGTCATCGGCGGGTGCCCAGGGGGCAAATCATTTTTAAATGCTTTCCAGGAAGGGAAAACGTTCAGTTCAGACACACCCGTCTGACTCGCGACGGAAATCTGATTAAGGGCCTGGGCATGAAAGCTTCTGGTTGAATATCGGACCGCGCAATCGCCTGGATATACAGTACAGTACAGTATATGAACACGGAGAAACAAACTTTCCCTGTGGTTAACCCAATTTAGCAGCCGTCCGATTTAAATTCGATGAAACGACAATATCCGGGTGATTCTTACACAGATAACTCATCGCTTTCCATCGTGCTCTAGTATGATTTTATAGTTCATCGTTCAATTTGCTAGAATGGTTGACGGAGGGGAAAAAAACCACGACGGATGCGGGTTAAAAACTCAGCACAATAAAAACATAGTGCGTTCAAAAATCCTGAATGTATTACACTTTCCCTCATAAATCGGAATAGGTACATTATTGACAATTCACAAAAGAAGATTGCAATACAGTTGTTTTCATATTTGTAAAAATTTTCTTTCGCTTGACTGATCTTCCTCTCGGAAATTTCACAGATTTTAATGAAAGAAAATTGATTAGAAAATCTTAGCAGTTTACAAAACAGGACTCTGGGAATAAAAACTTCTTGCATAGAAAAACAAACGTCAAGATCGCCAAGCATATAAATCTGGGACATTACCAAAACACACGGAAAGCAAATTAAAATGACGAAAGCAGCATCAGTACAACAAAAAATCAGAGAAACACGCGCAAAATTATTTCGTGAAAATTTTAATAAGCTCTTCTAAATTTTTCCTTTCACGAAATTCGTTCGCTTTAGTTTGCACCGACTGCATTCATCCGGAAGTTGCTTTTTAATGTTTTTCACAACACGTAACTTGACTTTTCCGCATTTGTGTGAGAATGATGCACGTTTACTTTCCGTGAGAAATCGACTAAAAAAATATCCGTGAGAAATCGACTCACACACACACACACACAAACATAAAACCCCAGGTTGATAGTGTTTGAATATGAAACAAAAAGTAAATGCGAACTGCAGTCAACTCATTAAAGGTTACTGTCGTATAGAGATAGTAAAACCGTGGGACTACGTCTCTCAGTTCGGACGTGAATGGAGCGCTGAAATGCCGCAAGGTTCCCGTTTATAGTAACCCGAAGTACTATCTTTACCCAGCTAGATTATGACTTATCTTGGGAGTACAGCAATTTAATTCGTATCTCGTCATCTTTAAAGTGTACGTTCCTTTCCGTGATAATTCGTTGGAGTTTTCGACATTTATTCATATTGAATCGGGAGCCTCAGTGAGACACAGGCAAGAAACTTTTAAGGCGTGTCGCAAAAACAATTGAGTGCGCTCGCAAAAAATGAAAAACACACTAAAGCAAATATTTCGAATGAAAATATAACGAGCCTGTAATACTGCATTATTAGAAGCGAAGGTGCTAAGACTGATAGAATTCTCCTATCATTCATGATGATGTCTGACATTGGGAGCAAAAATAAATATTGATTGCTTTAAAGTCTAAACCGTTATCTGATGTTTCGGAACGGTTCCGCTGTTATTTTACGACGCTGCTTTGGACATCAGCAATTTTGGGCCACGCTCATCTGGTCAGTCACGTTAAAACGACAATAAACAAATACATTTTAGCCTCCAGAACTCGAACCTCCATAAGCGGAATTTTTTCCAAGCCTCTGTCTGAATCCCCTTGAAAACAATGAATTTAAAACCTACCTAACTCTAAGACTTTCCCTCTCAAACCTTTATAATTCGAATTTTTTTAGAGGCCTTTTGGATATTCATTTATTGACAAAGGGAAGAGAAAAATCAATAAAATTTAACTTGGTGGTTTTTGAAAGGAAGTGAAAGATTAATTGGGTAAATGAACCCTTGCCTTCAAGTTTCAGCATCCTGTCAACTCATTTAAAAAGCAATTTAAGACCCATAATATCATTACTGACAATTTCCTGCAATTTTTTCTTTCCCCAAACAAAAATGCTTGCTTCCCTGACTCGTAGCCTCTTTAACTCAAACCGGACTTTGTTTGCTGGTCCCTTGAAATTCTACTCAAAGAGGTTCGACTTCACAAAGTTTCACGGAACCTTTTTTCGAGTGTTTTCGCACTCACGTTCCACCAGGAAGTCGCAATAGGTGTCTGAAAATACCCGATGAGTCAACAAGGAAATTTTTCTGGCACGATTCCATCGTTATAATTTTATTTAAATGTTTTTCTTGCGATTTAAAATTATTTGTTCACTAAAAACAATGCCAAACTAAATGAGCGCCGTGGTGCTCGAAAATACATGTACAGTACTTCACAGCTGAAAAGAACGCGTCGACATGGTGCATCATACAATTTTTCCCGACTTTTAATAAAAATATTTAATAAAAATATTACGTCAAGCACGTAAAATAAACACTAGAAGTTCATTCAAATTGAGACAATGGAAGCCGCTCTTTGCCACTGCTTGCTACAATTGTTCATTCGGTAGAAAACTGCAATAAATTTTGAAAAATATCTGAGATTTGAGTAATATACCGTAGTATGGCTTTAAATATAGGAAACGTCGTTCCCTGATATTGATTGAATATACTATACAGTATATCATTTATGGGATACAAAATTAAGAAAAAACCCTCAAATGATCCTATCACAGTAAGTTACATGTTCGTTTTTTTTCGACTTATTTCTAATGTCAACGAAGGTCAAATTAATGGCACCGAAATTATAGAAGTGCATATCATTTAAACGATAACGCGATGAGTATTTCTTTCAAGTTTTTCTTCAACAATACAATGAGATTGCGGAAGCCATTCAGGTGATGCGGATTTTCGCTCAAGAATTACTTCTCCTTTTCTGTTCGACCCTGTATTTTTTATTGCGGTTCATAACGAAAAAAAATACTGACTTCACCGATGACAGTTATCGCGAGTACTTCTCGAATTCTCGCGACTCGTCATTCTTCCAATGGTCCCAGGCGAATAAAATCAGGAAACGTTCGTCAGCAGCTACCGAAAACTCACCTGCAAAAAATAAAACGAGACAAACCACAGTTACAAATGCGTCAATTCACAGAGCAATCATGATTTTTCAAAATATTCTCTCTGAAGCAATAATCAAATCAGCAGATTATCATTGATTGAATGTGATTCAGAGGACAAGAAAACACCTTCCATTTTCTGGAGAAGGCCACCAAAATATTTTTTTAAATGACTGTAGTAAGAATAAGTTTGTAACGTGATAAAAAATCAAGCCACGTTTTGGATTCAGAATCTCGGTCATACCGTAACGTCGTCATCCGGGATGTCGAACATAAAATTTATGTTCGACCTTGCAGCAGTGAGTTACGATTTTGTTGCCAGTTTCATTTTAATCGAACGTGATCGAAGATGCGAGAGAACTCCGCATTTTCAAGTCAAATCATCTTCAAGTCCTTCGACAAAAAAAATACTAATAAAAAGATAGAGCGATTAAAGAACGAAGCAGAAAATACACTTAAAAAAGAAAACATTCCTTCGGAGGAATAATCCCGAAAACTTGTTAGATGGACGAAACTGGAATTACGTCATCCGCTCGCCAGGAATTATCGCAGACGCCGATGAATGAAGCATCAATCAACCAGGTTAATTTGCTTCCGTTCACCGACTTTCGTTAGCAGCGTTGAATGAAGAGAAAAACCGAAACAGTTCTAAAGGCAGCTTTTTCTTCAGCAACGTGGTTCAGTTCGGCAACCCACGTCATCGGCGGGTGCCCAGGGGGCAAATCATTTTTAAATGCTTTCCAGGAAGGGAAAACGTTCAGTTCAGACACACCCGTCTGACTCGCGACGGAAATCTGATTAAGGGCCTGGGCATGAAAGCTTCTGGTTGAATATCGGACCGCGCAATCGCCTGGATATACAGTACAGTACAGTATATGAACACGGAGAAACAAACTTTCCCTGTGGTTAACCCAATTTAGCAGCCGTCCGATTTAAATTCGATGAAACGACAATATCCGGGTGATTCTTACACAGATAACTCATCGCTTTCCATCGTGCTCTAGTTTGATTTTATAGTTCATCGTTCAATTTGCTAGAATGGTTGACGGAGGGGAAAAAAAACCACGACGGATGCGGGTTAAAAACTCAGCACAATAAAAACATAAGTGCGTTAAAAAATCCTGAATGTATTAAAATTTCCTTCATAAATCGGATTTGGTACATTATTGACAATTCACAAAAGAAGATTGCAATTCAGTTTTATTCATATTTGTAAAACTTTTCTTTCGCTTGACTGATCTTCCTCTTGGAAATTTCACAGATTTTAATGAAAGAAAATTGATTAGAAAATGGTAGCAGTTTACAAAACAGGAATCTGGAAATATAACCTTCTTGCATAGAAAAACAAACGTCAAGATCGCCAAACATATACATTTTGGAAATTGCCAAAACACTCGGAAGCAAATTAAAATGGCGAAAGCAGCATCAGTACAACACAAAATTAGAGAAACACGCGCAAATTATCTCGTGAAAATTTTAGTACGCTCTTTTGAATTTATTCTTTCATGAAATTCGTTCGCTTGAGTTTGCACCGACTGCATTCATCCGGAAGTTGCGTTTTAATGTTTTTCATAACACGTAACTTGACTTTACCGCATTTGTGTTCGAATGCTGCACGTTTACTTTTCGTGAGAAATCGACTAAAAAAAATATCCGTGAGAAATCGACTCACACACACACACACACACACACAAACATAAAACCCCAGGTTGATAGTGTTTGAATATTAAACAAAAAGTAAATGCGAACTGCAGTCAACTCATTAAAGGTTACTGTCGTATAGAGATAGTAAAACCGTGGGACTACGTCTCTCAGTTCGGACGTGAATGGAGCGCTGAAATGCCGCAAGGTTCCCGTTTATAGTAACCCGAAGTACTATCTTTACCCAGCTAGATTATGACTTATCTTGGGAGTACAGCAATTTAATTCGGATCTCGTCATCTTTAAAGTGTACGTTCCTTTCCGTGATAATTCGTTGGAGTTTTCGACATTTATTCATATTGAATCGGGAGCCTCAGTGAGACGCAGGCAAGAAACTTTTAAGGCGTGTCGCAAAAAAAAAAATTAAGTGCGCTCGCGAAAAATGAACCAAATGAATCAACACACACTAAAGCAAATACTGTATTTCGAATGAAAACAGAACGAGCCTATAATACTGCATTATTAGAAGCGAAGGTGCTAAGATGATAAAATTCTCCTTTCGTTCATGATGATGTCTGACATGGGAGCAAAAATAAATATTGATTGCTATAAAGTATGAACCGTTATCTGATGTTTCGGAACGGTTCCGCTTTTATTTTACGACGCTGCTTTGGACATGAGCCGTTTTGGGCCACGCTCATCTGTTCAGTCACCTTAAAACGACAATAAGCAAATACAATTTAACCTCCATAAGCGGAATTTTTCCAAACCTCTGTCTGAATCCCCTTGAAAACAATGAATTTAAAACCTACCTAACTCTAAGACTTTCCCTCTCAAACCTTTATACTGTAATTCGAATTTTTTTAGAGGTCTTTTGGATATTCATTTATTGACAAAGGGAAGAGAAAAATCAATGAAATTTAACTTGGTGGTTTTTGAAAGGAAGTGAAAGATTAATTGGGTAAATGAACCCTTGCTTTCAAGCTTCAGCATCCTGTCAACTCATTTAAAAAGCAATTTAAGACCCATAATATCATTACTGACAATTTCCTGCAATTTTTTTCTTTCCCCAAACAAAAATGCTTGCTTCCCTGACTCGTAGCCTCTTTAACTCAAACCGGACTTTGTTTGCTGGTCCCTTGAAATTCTACTCAAAGAGGTTCGACTTCACAAAGTTTCACGGAACGAGATGAGAAAGTCCTTGCAAGAGTGGAACAAAATCAACTGTGAAAAGGGTGGAGACCGTCCAAGGAAACCCAAATTACGCATCTTTGAACCACAAGCCCGGAATCTTATCACAAAACCAGGGCCCAGTCGGTGGAAATTAGTGTAATACACTCAGACGCACGACGACCTTTCGAATATTCGACTCGGGAGAATCATATAAAGTAAGAAAGAAAAAATACAATCCTATACCACAATCACACTCCAGATAAAACAAAGGTTGCCGATAACCTTCCACAGCTCCGGAAAATTGCACTGGTCGACACGCGAACCGTCCGTCAATCTTTCTCCGTTCTATGAACTATGCCCGTACTAGGCAACGTATATCGGTGACCGTGAAACTTCAACCAAGCGGGAAGAAAAAAAAACCTTAAACAAACCCCCTTCAGTATACACTCCATCGATCCGCAGCCTCCTTGAGAAGTTGAAGTACGTAGAAGGGTCGACGTAGGATGAGCTTTAGAGGGTACTTGAGCGAGATTCAAGTACTTTTCAAAGCAAGTTCGGCGGGTGATTCGACAAGGGTACGCAGAAAGGAAGACAGTAAAACTGTCGCACTTCCTGGAATCCCCCCCCGTTATAATCATAAATCAGAACGGAACCCTAAGTTGTTTCCTCCAAAACAGTCAATTTTCTTCGCAAAAATTACTCTCTTTTTTTTTAAACCCCGAAGTGCCCTGCAACATTTTTACTTTAGACCGCTATATTGATTGGGAGATGTGGCATATAATACAGTCAAACCTCTGTAAGACGAATTTCAAGGGACCAGCAAAAAAATTAGATTAACAAACAGAGGTTTTGAGTTGGTGAGATTTTGAGTTAGGAAAACAAGCCTTTTTGTTGTGGGGAAACATAGGAGCATTTTAGGAAATTGTAAATGGTGATACTCTGGGCCTTAAATGGCTTCTTAAATGAGTTGACAGGAAAGCTGAACTTTAATGCGAGGATTAATTTTTCCCAATTAGTCTATTGCTTTCTTTCAAAACACATCGTTACTTTTTTATCGATTTTCTCTTCCCTCTTTCAAGACAATTATGACCAAAAGGCCTAAGAAAACTCGACATTCAAGAGGACACGCGTTTGTCTTTAAGAGGTTTCCAATGCATGGTTTCCAAGGAGATTCAGACGGGGACTTGAAAAAAACTCAACTTAGGCAGGTTTGACTTATTCACTTATCGAGGTTCAACTGTAATAGAGATCGTGTTCATGAAAAGAGATCAACAGGTGATTTAATTCTTGAGTGATTTCCTGGTGTATTTTTCAAGCTCTTCGGATACTGCATAAACTTAAGCCCAAGCCACGTGATCTTGGAACTAAAATGAACAAGAGGTAATTTTTGTTTTATTCACGCAAGGGCCAAATTTCCCCTCCCAAGAATTCCGGAATTTTCTGCAGCCCATCACAGCCTTTTTTTTCAAATGACTAACTATGCAGAATTTGGGTGTGTCCTAGCATCGTGTGAAAACCGAATTTACTGTAGGAAATCGTGTGAGAAAACAAGTACAGTATAAAAAATTCCAAGGACGAGGCTGGGAAACTTGGCTCTTATTAGCGAAGAAGCGAGTGGACACGCGAGGAGACTTCACTATATAAATGACCGGCGTCGGACGGGAACGAGATCTCGACAGTCAGGAACAAAAACTTCACCGAGAACACAAAGGAATTGGGTTCGAATGAGTTTCAGAAATTCAAATCGTTAATACCCCCCACTTGTGAGGTCAAAAACTATTCCTGAGCCGGTTGTCAGCGTCATTTCCAAGTGTAAACTAGATCGAAGGGCCCTCCAGTGAGCCTCGTGTGCAATGACGCAGTAACTTTTTACTGCACCCAAAAAAATCAACCAGTCATTTGCTTACGGGCCACAGAACGCATGAAAGTTTTAATTCTAAGCTCGTAAAACTCAAGTGTACTCGTTCGGGCATTGTAAACATCTGTCGTTGACAGAAGAGGTTTTTCTTTCCGACCCATCATCAAATTAGTTCATCCACCCAAAGACAATTTAAGAGCGATAAAACTGAACGCTCCATTCACTTGAAATTTACAATCTGACGTGAAGTCGTTCTTGAATGAAGCGTTTCATTGAGAAACCACGCACAACTGTAAAATATAAAAGAAAAGAAAAAAAACAATTTCGAACACAATAACCTAACATGCATGTCAAGTTACGTTTATATCTTCAAAAAGCTAGTCAACACCTCCCTGGTCCTCAAAATCACAATGGGATCAATGAAAAAGACCTTATTCGAAAGCCTCTGTTCACTTTCTGATGATTTTCTCAAACTTTTGCTTAGATTAAAGCATATTTTTGATCACAAATTTACATTTTACGACGAATTTCTCGCCTTCATATCAAGTATCACCGAAAACATTTTTGCAAGGAATTATACTTTTCTTCTTCTAATTAAGACTGCAAAATACGAGAAATTTCCGCCAAGAAGATTTTTATATTGCACTACAGAACCCAAAACATTGCGCAACCCTTGGATTGCCAGCAAATTCATATAAGAAAATATGAGTGCGGCAAATGCACTCATATTTGTTCTCTCAATGCAAATTTGTTCTCGTTGATGAGGTGCTCTTTCGACTCTCTGTCGTCTCATCAAATTATTTTAGTGAGAAAAATTAAAAACAGTCAAGAAATGATGGATAAATTAAAAAAAAAAAAATAATAACGTCCATACCATCATTCAAACGAGACTCTGCGTCGGACAACTTTTTAAAACAAACAATAAGGATTTTTGTCAGCCTACTGTATCCAATTTGAGACTTTCCACAGCATATACAGTATTAATGATCAAATTGAAGTACAGTACAGTACTTTGGGGTTGATCGTAAATGTTTATTAACAAAAAAAAAAACAAAGTTCATGGCAGCATTGACTCGGATCCGAGAGATCATTGCACCTCGAAACAAGGAGCAAAAGCACAACAAGGTCGAATAAAGACGGAAATTACAAGCCTCCGCAGCATTCATCAAAGTGACCATCATGATTTCACCCTTCGTGGTGTTAATAGCTGCATCAAGTTCAACAACAACCCATCCGTCATCATTCAGGCGTTAGTACTTCAACAGAGTATCGACTGACTTATTCCCTCAGGCCCCAAAAGCCCGGGTTTTCATCACTTCCCCGAAAAAACCCTTTCAACACTCCCATCTACAACGCAGAAAAACTACGAGAGGAAAAAAAAAAGCACCACTATGGGCATTTATTTTGCAACCCGCGGCGAATTTAACAGGAAGTAACACTTCATACTTACATTGGCCTGCACGCGAAATCGTCGTCGAAAAATTGAAAAGTAATAAGCGATTCCTCTTTTCAAAAATACAGGGCTACCGTATTTACGCGATTATTGGTCTTCTGAAATCATACGCCGCGATCTCACTTCAAAAAGCATTCAAATTGTTCCTGAAAAAGAAAAATTCAGCTGGAAAACTTTCCAGCAGGGAATAAAATAAAAGGGACCTTGCCTAACACAAGCAATAGGTTCTGGGATGAGGCATTGTGTGCGTTTTTAACGAGCGATTTACCTGGCACAGGGGCCTATAGCCATCTTTTTGGTTGGGGGGACTATAGCTTAAACACCCGGTTTTTAGCGCAATTTTTCGCTTTTCCCCCTCGTCCAGAATAACCGGTGCTATGCATCTGCATGGTAAGTGAAACCTTTCAGGCAGAAATGATGGAAAAGGGACTTGGTGCATGGAGTCAATGCCTCTTTGGCGAAGAGAGGTGCAGGGGACGGCAGAAAAAAAACCTGAATGACAGGTTCATGCTGAGGTATTTTTGTGTAGCATCATTTATAACCGTCAAAACTGCTCTCCTGCACATAAATTCTTTTTGCAGGTGAGACCAAGCTTTTTCCGCAGTTCGTGCTATCTAAAAGTTATGTGAGTACCTGATATCTCCCTCTCTCTCTCTTTTGTATCTTGAATAAAAAAAAAGTCCAGGTCACACAACTGCACGTCAGGGACTGATGAATTAATTTACGGCTCGCTGGTCACACACACTGAAGTCCGGGGGTTTGAAAAAAAAAAGAAAAGAAAAAGGGGTGATCATCAACGGAAATCTTGGACAGCATGTGGCACCCACCAACGGCACGAAAAAACCCTGGGCTTTTTCGGAAGTACAGTCGATGAAACACAGGCAACAATGCCGTGATAAGGCCAATTATTCCACTGCCTTCTTCCGAGATTGATAATCGTTTTCTTTGAATGCAAAACCCCCTTTTCCTTCGCTTAATTACGCTCGGAAGCACGTTTTATCGGCGGAAATGCAAATCTCGTTTGATGGTCTGGCTTTCATTTCGTTCGTCACTAAATCGGCGATGAGGAAAATGGACGTGCGAAAACATTTTTTTGGCTCGCACGAGATGCAACGGTTTTTTTAATCACACAAACCTACGGAATGAAGCGTCTCAATTTTTCTACCAGTTCTAATCTGTATAATGTAATAAATACGATCTAACCTATATGATTCAAGTATGATGTTATAAATAAGATATTTCAACGTCAAGCGATGGAGTGCCGAAGAAAATAGAAAAATTACCCCCAAATTCTATCCGACGATGATTCATTTCAAGCTCTATTCGTCAAGTCTTCATATCTAATAATTTCTTCCGTAAAATCACCCAATAAAAGTTGTGCTCAGAAAAAAATCCTCATTGAATAGAAAAAAAAATTAAAGAAAATAAATGTCCAATTTTCTGAGCATATCTGAGATGCATTACAACCTCGCTTGACCAAATGCCGCGTTACAATTTTACATTTGGAAAATGACTGAAGGTCATTATGAAGTCGAGTATAACATATAGACGTAAAAAGGAAAATTAGGACTTGGGATTAGAATGAGAGTTGAACCTTTCTGAGTTGAAAGCCACCGTTTCGTAGAACAATTTCTGGCAGATCAATGATTAGAAGAAAGATCCATTTCAATCAGCTGTGTCTGTCCAAGAAAAAGACACATTTATTTTGTAACTTATTTTTGCCTTACATTTCATGGAAGTGATGTGGTCGAATTACATTTATTTTTGGTAAATTTCAGATGAATTCCATAAATGCTTCGAGGGGATTCAACGACTCGGCCTTTATTCTAGAAAAGAAACACGAGATTTCCGCCAGGATTTTAAGCTGCTCATTTCACTTTTTTGATACACCGCTGGTTTTCAGGCTGTTGAGCGTGATTAGCATGAAGAGGTCAACGCTTCAACTTGGTTAAATAGCAATGCGCCGGAAAATAAATATCGTCCCTATATTTCTCTGTTTTTTTCTTCTCATTTTTATCGTCAAAAAGGGCAACCGCCGCCACTTTGCTGTAACATGGACACTTTAACGCCCCGAACGCACGGCAGGTCTCAATTAAGTCCGTCGGGTACGAAATTAGAACGCTGTGCTTCCGCCCCACATCCGCCCCCACAAATGCTCGTGCAACACATTGGACGGAACGAACGGGCATTGTAAACATCTGTCGTTGACAGAAGAGGTTTTTCTTTCCGACCCATCATCAAATTAGTTCATCCACCCAAAGACAATTTAAGAGCGATAAAACTGAACGCTCCATTCACTTGAAATTTACGATCTGACGTGAAGTCGTTCTTGAATGAAGCGTTTTATTGAGAAACCACGCACAACTGTAAAATATAAAAAATAAAAAAAACAATTTCGAACACAAAAACCTAACATGCATGTCAAGTTACGTTTATATCTTCAAAAAGCTAGTCAACACCTCCCTGGTCCTCAAAATCACAATGGGATCAATAAAAAAGACCTTATTCGAAAGCCTCTTCTCTTTCTCATGATTTTCTCAAACTTTTGCTTAGATTAAGGCATATTTTTGATCACAAATTTGCATTTTACGACGAATTTCTCGCCTTCATATCCAGTATCACCGAAAATGTTTTTGCAAGTAATTATACTTTTCTTCTTCTAATTACGACTGCAAAATACGATAAATTTTCGCCAAGAAGATTTTTATATTGCACTACAGAACCCAAAACATTGCGCAACCCTTGGATTGCCAGCAAATTCATATGAGAAAATACGAGTGCGGCAAATGAACCATATTTGTTCTCGTTGATGGGGTGCACTTTCAACTCTCAGTCGTCTCATCAATTTACATCAGTGAGAAAAATTAAATTAAAAACAGTCAAGAAATGATGGATAAATTCAAAAATAAAAATAATGTCCATCCCATCATTCAAACGAGACTCTGCGTTGGACAAATTTTTTTTAACAAACCTTTAGGAATGTTTGCCAGCATACTGTATCCAATTTGAGACTGTCCACAGCGTGTACAATATTAATGATCCAATTGAAGTACAGTACAGTACTTTGGGGTTGATCGTAAATATTTATTAACAAAAAAAACAAAGTTCATGGCAGCATTGACTCGGATCCGAGAGATCATTGCACCTCGAAACAAGGAGCAAAAGCACAACAAGGTCGAATAAAGACGGAAATTACAAGCCTCCGCAGCATTCATCAAAGTGACCATCATGATTTCACCCTTCGTGGTGTTAATAGCTGCATCAAGTTCAACAACAACCCATCCGTCATCATTCAGGCGTTAGTACTTCAACAGAGTATCGACTGACTTATTCCCTCGGGCCCCAAAAGCCCGGGTTTTCATCACTTCCCCGAAAAAACCCTTTCAACACTCCCATCTACGACGCAGAAAAACTACGAGAGGAAAAAAAAAAAAGCACCACTATGGGCATTTATTTTGCAACCCGCGGCGAATTTAACAGGAAGTAACGCTTCATACTTACATTGGCCTGCACGCGAAATCGTCGTCGAAAAATTGAAAAGTAATAAGCGATTCCTCTTTTCAAAAATATAGGGCTACCGTATTTACGCGATTATTGGTCTTCTGAAATCATACGCCGCGATCTCACTTCAGAAAGCATTCAAATTGTTCCTGAAAAAGAAAAATTCAGCTGGAAAACTTTCCAGCAGGGAATAAACATTTTCCCTGGAACGGATTGTGTTCGTTATCCAAGACCCTACTCCGTAACACACGCAAAAATTGCTCGCTAAATGGACCGTGTCCCCCGGATATCGGTAGAAAAACCAACCCCCCTGATATCGAATTTAATTGGCAGTTTTGACGAGAGGACGTGTATTTAAGAAAAACGTCCACTCTGGTTCGAAAAAGGCGTCAAGCACGATAGATTTTCAATACACTCATGGACTATAGAGGGAGAGAGAGAGAAAACATAGAGGAATAAAAAAAGTCCAGGTCACACAACTGCACGTCAGGGACTGATGAATTAATTTACGGCTCGCTGGTCACACACACTGAAGTCGGGGGTTTGAAAAAAAAAAAAGAGAAGAAAAAGGGGTGATCATCAACGGAAATCTTGGACAGCATGTGGCACCCACCAACGGCACGAAAAACCCTGGGCTTTTCGGAAGTACAGTCGATGAAACACAGGCAACAATGCCGTGATAAGGCCAATTATTCCACTGCTTTCTTCCGAGATTGATAATCATTTTCTTTGAATGCAAAAACCCCTTTTTCCTTCGCTTAATTACGCTCGGAAGCACGTTTTATCGGCGGATATGCAAATCTCGTTTGCTGGTCTGGCTTTCATTTCGTTCGTCACTAAATCGGCGATGAGGAAAACGGACGTGCGAAAAAAAAATTTTGGCTCGCGCGAGATGCAACGGTTATTTTTAATCACACAAACCTACAGAATAAAGCGTCTCAATTTTTCTTACTAGTTCTAATCTGTATATAATGTAATAAATACGATTTAATCTATATGATTCAAGTATGATGTTATAAATAAGATATTTCAACGTCAAACGATGGAGTGCCGAAGAAAATAGAAAAATTACCCCCAAATTCTATCCGACGATGATTCATTTCAAGCTCTATTCGTCAAGTCTTCATATCTAATAATTTCTTCCGTAAAATCAACCAATAAAAGTTGTGCTCAGAAAAAATCCTCATTGAATAGCAAAAAAAATTGAAAGAAAACAAATGTCCAATTTTCTGAGCATATCTGAGATGCATTACAACCTCGCTTGACCAAATGCCGCGTTACAATTTTACATTTGGAAAATGACTGAGGGTCATTATGAAGTCGAGTATAACATATAGACGTAAAAAGGAAAATTAGGACTTCGGATTAGAATGAGAGTTTAACCTTTTTGAGTTGAAAGCCACAGTTTCGTAAAACAATTTCTGGCAGATCAATAATTAGAAGAAAGATCTATTTCAATCAGCTGTGTCTGTCCAAGAAATTAAAAGACATATTTATTTTGATAACTTATTTTTGCCGTACATTTCAAGAAAGTGATGTGGTCGAATTTCATTTATTTTTCGTAAATTTCAGATAAATTCCATAAATGCTTCAAGGGGATTCAACGACTCGGTCTTTATTCTAGAAAAGAAACACGAGATTTCCGCCAGGATTTTAAGCTGCTCATTTCACTTTTTTGATACATCGCTGGTTTTCAGGCTCTTGAGCGTGATTAGCATGAAGAGGTCAACGCTTCAACTTGGTTAAATAGCAATGCACCGGAAAATAAATTTCGTTCCTATATTTCTCTGTTTTTTTCTTCTTCTCATTTTTATCGTCAAAAAGGGCAACCGCCGCCACTTTGCTGTAACGTGGACACTTTAACGCCCCGAACGCACGGCAGGTCTCAATTAAGTCCGTCGGGTACGAAATTAGAACGCTGTGCTTCCGCCCCACATCCGCCCCCACAAATGCTCGTGCAACACATTGGACGGAACGACGAGAAAAATCAATCTAGGTTAGCAACAAAAAAAAAGCGCAGAAACCGAAGATGAATTGACTTTTTGCCCGCACATCCGCGGCCAACTAGCGTGATTTAAACGTTCATAAACCAGGCGGAACGAGCTGGTTTACGGTTGTATCCAAATCCGCTAATCACTGGACTAAGAGAATAAAAAAAAATATATACTTCGCTTGGTTTTTGGCATGTCTCGTGCGGTTTCCTCTATTTTTACGGTAATTCATCCATAAATATCAAGGGAAGATAGACGCGATTTTTTATACCCAGGGAAGCTCAAACGACTTGAACTCTTGCACCTCGGAAAGACCCCGAGAGATCGATCCTTGAATTTATAATTAAACAGACTTTAAAAAACACCAAGGCATTCCATTCGTTCAACGTAATCCCAGAGTATTTCTTTACTGCAAGCTTATTTGAACTTTTTCAGATTTTGCCCCCTTCAAATTAAACCTCAGAGCATGAACGAATATAACGTAATAAGATCACACCAAATCAATATATGGTCCTTTCTATTGCATGTGTAACGGTGCAAAACTCCTCTTCAACATCCTCAAAATTTTGCAAGAAGATCACAGACAAATTCTGTGCTCGCCCTGCTTCCCCAAAACTAAGATAGGTCTTCCTTTTATTTGATTAAAATATACCAAGAATTCTTATGGGAAGTTTTATTCTGATATAAACAAGAAAATAATTCATGAAACGGGATGGGAAAAAATACGATTGCAAGGCAGGACATATTGTTTTATGGCATCTTAACGGCAGAACGACGGCAAAATATTGCAAGGAAGTCCAAGGATTGGCGAAAAGTAATTGGATTCGGCAGCCGTTCTTGTTTCAAGAAGAGAATAGGATTGCTTCCTCAAAATAATAATCGAGGATAGTATCCTAGCAGAACTTATTTATCTGTGTAGAGCCTATTTTTGAGAATGGAGAACGAGGCTCATCAAATCACGAAGTTTAATTTTTGGGGAAAATTGGTATCGGAGTCTTCTATGCCCCAAAGGATGAACATAAAAAAAAGCCAGATTACGCCTTTTCAAGAATGGAAAAGATGAGACCCCATCGCAAAGTTGATTAAAAATTCCCAGAGAAACAGTAAATAGACCAAGGATGAATTTTGATGTTGAAATAAAATTATACCCACCATCAACAGACGACCAAACCTGCCATCAGATCTGTTCCCGAAAGTCTGCGGGAAAATGAGTTTAATGATCGACGCGGAAAACAAAAGCCCGAATTCAGAACCCCGTTACCGCAAAAAAAAAACTCGACTCAAACTCTGGCTAAATAAAACCAAAATGGAAGAAACAAACCAAACATGTTTTTTTTTTAGAAAGACGAGGGAAAAAACAACGGGCCCGCAGCAATATTTCCCACGCGTTGCATCAGGCGGCGAGATCTTCCTTGACATGGCATTCACTCTGGCATGTAATTTTGCACCCGGGTCGACTCTCTTACTCTCGAGAGTGGGGGAACGTGAAAAAGATATTGTAAAAGAAAGACGATGACTAGGGATGCGACCGGATGACCGAACACACAATTGCTGTTACGCAATGACGACAACCCGCAATCGCTACTTGAGTCTGCAGCAGACAACGCCCCGGTTTTTGTTGGAAATATTCTTCATTTATTTTGTATTTATTTTATTTTTTTCGTCTACTGCACACCGCAGGCAGACGAATATTTGTGGCGAGGTTTGTCTATCTTGGGTGGGGGCGAATGCGACGGGAGACTTTGGTGAGGATAAGCATGGGAATGCCGATGTGTGCGATACGGTTTCCTTCTTCCGTCTTTGGGTATACTACTATACTGTACTGTACGCTATTGCAGAGGAACTAAATAATAAATGAAAAAACCACTAGCCGACGAAGGTAAAATGCTGCATTCAATATCCCATCAACATGGATTAGAATTTTTTAAACTTTGAAAATTCTGATACGCCAATTCAAAAAAAAAAACATGCACAGCATTTATTGTAGGATTGCGTATTTTCCTGTGACAGAAACCTGATTCTTTTTCCGTTTTAAAAGCTAAAAAGCAAAACTTCCAAGAATTTTTTATCCGAGGTGGTTGAAAGAACGGATTGGTCGGCTAGATTCTGATTCCTCTGATTTGCCATCTTTTGAGAAATGCATATCAAATCGAAAACGCACTCCTACTTTTGCGTCTAAAAAGTGACATCAAAACTAAGACGTCACTTTATTCAGATTTATTACTTTTTTTTAAAATCAGAAGAGCCCTTGAAATGGAGCCAATGCATCAATTATCTATAATCAAATTGATCTCAAAGATTTCGAAAATATTTCAGGATTCCAACTCGTGCCCTTGAACAGGAAATCATTAGTATCGTAGAATTTGATGCAATTTTTATTCAAATCAAAATATCATATTGGACAGAAACGCGCACCGATTTTACTTTCGAATCTAAGAAAAAAAAACATGTAACTATATTGAGAGCTGTATAATATAGGAGGCAATCGAATGAAAGAAGCACTCTGACGATATTTTCAAAAAATTGCCATCAAATTAGTAAATTACTTGGAGAAAATGATTGATTTTTCAGCTTCTTTCTCGAAAAGACTAACCTTTGAATCTTCAACCCACCATATACAGAAGAGCATCATGCAGATGAAAATTTAAAAAAAATTCCGAACGTTACCTACAATTTAATTCGATTCAATCAAATCGTTGAGAAATTAAAACTAGTGAAGTACACATGTAAAATTCATTGCCCTCTCATTGAAACTGAGAGTGAATCCGTTGGAACTCGAAAATTGAATCATCGAGACCGGATTTTAGTCACGGCTAGACGAGATAATGGTGAGCTCTGCCTGCATCCATTCACCAGCGGTGATTAATAACAAAGTAAAAGTCATCAAGTTTGTTTTCGGGTATTTGTCCTTCGTTTTAGCTAATCGACCAATAAGGGCGTCAACCTTTTCGGTACTGCTTCGAAATAACAAGAAGTAGTGCCCGTTAACCTTCACGTCATTTTAGTCCCAACACTCGTTGAATACAAACACTGTGAAATAAACTGTAAAATGGGTTCCATCAAAAATCCGAATCGTTCATGAAATACGCTTTAGCACAATTTTTCTGACGACGAATGATATAAATGGCAAAGTCATACTCCAGGAATTATTCCTCGCCATTATAGATACTACTTATGGGTTCAACGGAGCTAGCATTTCAAATTAGAAATCATTTGATTCTTGGGCTAATAATTCTACTGTACAAAAATTGAAGCGAATACAATTGGGTGAATCGACCTAAATAAACTGATATTCTCGCCCTTCCAACTTTTTTTTGGTGAATTTTTATCAAAAGGAGACCTCAATTTGAATTCTTTCCAAAGAATATCCACTGAATATACGTTGGCTTGATAAACTTTCGGTTCAAAATTTGAATTGTTGAAATATTTAAACATGTTCTCGTAAATTCTGGGCATTCGAAACAAACCATTATTTTCCCCTTTTTAAAGATCAGCGAACGCATTCAAGAATCGCACTTTCCAAGCTTTGCCATGGTAATTTAAGGTGCAAAATTCGAAGTTCTGCGACTATTGAAATTTTTGTCTTTCTGGTTTTTCCGAAATTAACTATTTTTCATGCAAGCGTTGGTATATTTCACCAGGAAAAATGGATCGAATCTTACCTTATTTTTGTGAAACAAAAAATTGGGTTCAACCGTGTCATCAATTCCTGATTTACTGGCTGTAGGAGTAGTAAACGACGCATAGCCGACCAAATCGCTCGAGGGGATTTCTGCAAGAGCCACCTGCTGAAAACGCGCCTTTTCTTTTTCGGAAACTCGGAGAAAACAATTTTATTTCTTCTTTTTATTTTCTGGCAACGAACTCTACCGGAATTGCTCTTTTCCCGTGCATGGGATAATTAGACAACAAGGGATGGATTCTTGGTCCAAATAAAATAAAAACAAAAAAATAGGGCCCCTGAGGGAGAAATACGTCTGCACCGGGATTCCGCCCCTGAATGTTGATATATAGATTTCCCAGAGACCCACAAATGCAAAATCGATTTTTACGACGTACGGGTCCCTTGTCCATCTGCCCGAGGCTTGAAACCTTATTTATTTTCATTTTCTTGTTTTTTTCCCTGCTTTCGTGGCCGATGGGGGCGACCTAATTGCACCGGAATTACGTGCGTCATCATCCCAGAGGCGACTGTTCAGGAATTAGACGGAGGGGAGAAAAAAACCGGGGTTTCCAAAAGGGACAGAATCAATTTGCGCAACGCACCTGAAAAACAAGCCACCGGATTCGCAGCTTTCCGTGTATTATTGCAAAACAGGGGGAGAAAACTTGGTGAACACAAGAATCGGTTTAGCTTGCAACCCTTTTCAGAAAAACAAAAAGTTGGTAATTCTTTATTGATATTCGAGCATGTTTCCGCAGAGGAAGACTGAACTTATTTCGTGTAATGGACCGGTCGTAATCAAGAAACGGTTTTTGTCATCAGACGCTTTTTGAATGTCACCGGATGTACGTCTTCACGAAAATAATGGCGAAGTTTTTGGTAATACAATACATGAATTTCAGGTTGAGTGAGGTTCTTTTTTTGTTTCATGAAAAATCCGACCTTATTGCGGTGCTCAATTTTCGTTGAAAATCATCCAGGTTTAACGATAAAATATGGTTTTGTTTTAATTTAAGAAAACTAAGGTCTGCGTTTCGCGACCATAAAATCTTGAATTCCTCTGCAGAAATCGCGATGAAACATTATTTTTATCATCACAAATTCAAAATAAATAGTCTGGTCATTAATTTTTGTTGCTGTGTAAAGTTTTGTTTCAAATGTGAAATGCACCAAGTAGTTTTGATATCTCTTTGAAAAACTAATTTTGAATCTTTCAAGTTGCTCAGGGCAGAAAACGAAAGACGTAGTCTTGACTCGAGATTCCGCGAGTTTGTGTAATTGAAAGCACGGTATTTGACTTAACTTTGATGTACATACATCAAGGGGATCGTAACTTCGCTCTTTTACGAATCAACTACATTTACAATAAGAATCAACATTTCGAAGTAGAAATTATCTTAGTCATAGGTTAAAGCATCTGGAGAAAAGCGCGATGGACGTTGAGCTCACCCCGGAAGTGATGCGTAACGTTTCCGGATTTGAAGCCTGAATGTACAAACATTCGAACTGATAATTTTGATAACCAAGCTTGACGTAAGCGGAAACTTTATCAATATGGGGGGGGGGGGGGATAAAAATATCACGCGTCATTCCTGAGACCAAAAAAAAACAAAAAAAACCACATCGAAGAACTATATTCGCTACTGTGCAACGGTTCAAATTAGGAAATATTAAATGTTAGAAGAAGAAAAAAGGTATGAAAAAACCTGGATTTTCCCCTGAAACTTGTGACGTACCACGAAAAGGAAGTTCTGTCCACCAAGTGTCACAGATGAGCAAGGAGAGAGAAAAAATGAAGGTGTGAAAGCCGAGACATTTATCCACGTACAGGATAAGCAAAAGGTTCCTCCGCAAAAATAGCTCGATTGAAAAATCCCCTAATCGGCGACTTTTCGAACCAGGCCGACCTGCTTTTGTCCAACCTGTTGCACTGAGTCTGCGGTGCATTTCCCCTCCCCGATTGAAGCCTCGCATAGAATAAATACCCCCCTCTTTTTCCTCCAGTAAACTCAAACTTGCATAGATGCAACTAATGACGAGACGCACACGCGCAAATAACCGACAACCGCTTACAAACGATTTATCGAGCAAGTAATCCATCTTAGGCCGTTACCGCACGCATGATAAATACCCTGACCCTTTCTTGCGTAAGAAGGGAGGAAAAATCAGGGCAGGCATCGCATTCACGAAATAGCAACCTACGCTTATCTGAATGTGCATAAAAAATCACAGGTAGAGTGAAACCAGATTTTTTTTTTGTAGCGGGATTTTTTTTTTGCTGGATTTTGTACCTGGCGGCGGTGGCCGTTGGGATCCGGCCGGATTTTTTTTATGACTCCTCGCAAATTCGTTTTATTTTTGGATGATCTCCACACGCGAGGCAACAGTCCATTCCAAATTATTTTCCAGCTGTATTGTGGATTCTATGTTAGTTTTTTCTAAAACTTTGTTCATAGCCATCATACAAGACTGTGTTGGGAACCCGAACAAATGTCGTTCTGGACGTATCTGGTGTCTCCAAAGGTATTATTTTATTATTTCAAGTTTAATAGTTTAGTTGAAAACCATGATTTACAGAGGTTTAACAATTAAAAAAAAAACAATTCGGGAAGCTGTATGCCACAAACAATTTCTCGAAAATTCGTTAGTAAAGCATTCTTTACTTGCAAATAAGCTCACCGTTATTCAAAATACAGATTTTATTTCGGGTTGCGAAAAATCGATCGATATACAGTTAAAGAAAAGCAATTCCCTGCATGTATCGGAAACTTTGTTTCAACTCAAGAAATGGGGAAACGCTGCAGTAAAATTGCCTACAGACGGAAGCATGTCCAGTGATTGTAATGAATATAAAAAAGCGGGATTAGTTTTTAGAATTCACACAATGCATCGTCAAGCGATAAAAAAGGGGGCCGTAACTTCCATTCTCTTAAATCAGTCTCGCACAAGACGCAGCTTTAGTTCAATCCGTGTATCGACGCTTGCCGAATCGATAATCGACTCAGCAACGGGTTCGGTAAGTTGCAAATTAGTTTTTTCATCACACAATTTTTTGATTTTTTTTTGCACACCACCTATTTTCGTACCCGCACAACTGAGTCGCTTACCCCGTAAATCACAACCTGCGACGGCATTCGGAGCTCTAGGATTTGAATAAATCCCCACGATTATGCGCAAGTCAGGCCCAGGTTCGCGTTTTATTTCCGGAGCCGACAATCAGAATTGTTGTCTGGCAAAAAAAAAAGTGGGATAGGGGACGAAGTATAATGTATAAAAAATTAGGCCAGTGGATTCCTGAATGGGCACGCAAATTAGGCGACTGGGAAAATTCCTTCTATCCATCTGTTGTGCTCGATTGAGGGGAGCTGGGAATCCAACTCGCTCATCCCTGACAGGAGGAAAAAAAAATACCTGAGAGGGTGAAAAAAATATAATAAGTGCTTCGAATTCGTGCACATGCATTCGAAGCACCGGTTTGCAAGAGGATGTTTCAATCCGTTGATCGTCGCACAAATCAAGTCGACAAGCAAATCGCCTTCTTTTTATAGTTTTCAAAAACCCACCCAAGAACTCTCTTTCTCTGCCCCACTTGAAATGAAAAGGGGTTTCGGGGAACGAAAGTATTTAAATCGAGAGCTTTGCCCTGCTCACCTGGACAATGACAAACTACCCATGCATGAATATGTGACGAAAATTAGACCCATCCCTGCAACTCGTTTTCAATGGAGCTCATGCTCGGAGTAACAAAAGCTCGTTGAGATATTTATGGCTAAATTATGCTCAACAACAGAAGCCGGGGGCTGAGAACGACTTTGACTGGACGTTCGCACCTCAAAACAGTTTCAAATCGTGAATTCGAACGGAAAACTAAATTGCGAACATATGATCTGGAACGTCATGCGCGATTTACGATCACGACGCATTCGATATGGAAGGATCTGAAAAATAAAAATGAAATTTAAAGACACGTTTCTGCGAAAATCAAACCCCTAATTTCATAAACCATCTGGAGAAAAACGATGTCTCGTATCTTCGGAAGCTTACTGTTTTCGTTTTAAAAATCAATAGAAGTTTACAAAATTTACGAAAAAAAAATCGGTTTCTTTCATTCAGGAGTTCGCAGGGTCGGGAAATATTTTCCCTCGGATTCATCATTTTATACAACATGTGTGTGCCTGTTTACTTCAGTGCGATAAGTGGACATTTCTCAAAAAGGTAATTAAGTTTCAATTAGCTGCATTTTCAAGAAGATGACTCAAACCATCCCGGAGGCTTTCGTTGTTCGAAAATTGGTCGAATTTTTTAAATCCGCCTTGTTCGTACTTGACCAGTGATGCAAGAAGAAAACAATTAAAAGTTCGCGACAAAGTCATCCAGAGTTCCATCTAGAGTTCTAGACCATCTAAAAAATTAAGCTCTCCTCGTTTCGTCACCCTGGACTGAGACATGCCAACATCAGCTTTACTTCACCTGCGTCATGCAATCAATTGGTTTAGCGCGTAATTAGCCCCAAGTGCCCTTGTCTTCCACGACGTCACGTGCTTGACTCGACACACATAGCCGACAAATTTTTCCCTCGTCAATTAAAATAGTATCCGCAGCGGTGAAGGACGAGATGCTTGCGGTCTCATGAGGGCTATGAATCAATCCTGAAGATACAGTTTCGTCGAAGACGACGCTGATAGAACCCAATTCTTCTAATCTAAATTGTCTCTTGCGAGAAAATTATTTGAAGAGGGGTTGTGCGTGACTGAGCAGATAAACCCGGGGCCTGGAACCCGTCATTTTTGCCAGTTGTGAGTGACACACGCAACTGACGAAATCCGAGCACCTAAATTCGTGTCAAGAGCCATAATCTTTTAATTTTTTACAGGCACTTCTCAATTGGTTTTTTTTCTCCTCCTCGCCCGTGATAAGACCAACGGTCTGCAATTGAATTCATCCGAATCACGAAACGATGAGCGCGTTGAAATCCTGACGAAAGAGACGAAAGGATTAGGAAACATCGAACTTTTCCTTTACTTTGACACATTTTTTCTCTCCATATATAAGATTAACGAATGAAAAGGACAGTTGACTAAGTTGAATGCAATTTCTGAACATTCATGAAGCGAAGGGGATTAAGGAATCGCATTTTTCTGCTTCTTCGCTCGATTTTCCCCCCATCATGCATGACCAGTGAAAAGCACAGTTGATCCCCGCGGAAGAAAAAGCCACAAGCGCACGTGTGAAATCGCAAAGGAAATACTGTATCTTTTTCCCGACGTAAGATTCCAAAGGTCTCACCACTCGTCATCGCTGAAATTCCGAGGGAATATGAAAGCTTGCGTAACTTAGCGTGTGCGGGATGCTCTTTCCTTTCTTCTCCATGCAATCTCCCCTATCTACCCACATAGAAACTTTCAGCAATAAAAATGGAGAGCCAGATTTTTTTTCTACCCTTTTGAAAGATGCGAACAACCCGAAAGGAAACACCAGCGGGGAAAAAAATAGAACTGGGACAAAAATTGTGGACCCACACAGCGACGTAACGGAATTTCTGTCAACTCCGCGCGTAATGCTAGGATTTAATTCCTCGCGGTCCGCCGCTGTAGAACAAAGCAATTAAAAAATCTCGCATCGCCTTCATCACGGTTTCCGGAAAAAATCTTGGTAGAGCAAGGGGAAAAAACCTAGCCATTTCCCTTTTCATCGCAATGCGTTTGCGAGCATCATTATGCTGCCAACTCAGCTGTGAAACGCTGCTGTAAAAATGCGACGAGCGCAGCACGATGTCGAGTCAACGGCTTCGGCGCGCTGAGAAATTCTTCAACTGGATCAGAGTCGGAGTCGAAAAATTCCAGGAAAATTTTCATCAGGGTTGCCACCGGGCCAAGTGGGAAAAAAGACAGCTGGATAACAACAGACTGAAAAAAGGAAGTCGTTGAGATAATAACAACTCAATTATTCGGGCCAATAACGAATGGCTTTTTTCATAAAATCGAAAATCCCATATGATGAAAAGTTGTCGTCAAAACATTCTTCATGTCTTTCATTCGCTCTTTCAATCAAATTTCACTCATAACGTGATATTCATAAAATCGGGGGGGGGGGGGGGTGGGGGAAAGAAGCTGGAATTCACGGACTGAACTGGTTGTGTCGATTTATGAAGCCTTATTATTTGCAATTCCGAGCACAGTAATCGAAGGTCAGATGATCGAACGTCGATTTCATACTCTAAAGTAATTTGGAGGTAAAACCAAAATTTGAAATTATATTTTTAATGAATACAGCGAAGCATGTTTCGAAGAAAATTGTCGATTAAATTAAAACGTAAATTAATATGACGTTTCCAGAAAAATTTTTCAAGCACCGGAACACAAACTTGATTGAAGAAAACGAAGCCTGAATTTTCAGTAAACTCGAACAGTTTGGAAACCATGAATGAAAACTGAGTGAATTCCACCGCCCAAAGGGGGTTCATTCAATTACACCGGAATTATTTTCATCGCGTGCAAAAAGCATGATACGAAGTTCTTCCTTGTCATTATCGCTTTGAAAGGGGTCTGCAATCGAGAGCTCTATAGGGGGTAACCGGGACCCCCGGAACGGGTCGTGAGAGGCTCCGACTTTTTGGCGCAGATAAAAAAGAGTCAAAAATTTTGCGAAAGCCCGAAAAAAAAAATGGGCCAACTGAATATCAACCTGCGGGATAATGTCAGAGGAACATCAGGCGTACAAAAAAAATTACGAGCATTGGGAACCAGGTTGGCACCATGCTGAGGATGAGACTCAGTTGCACAGGAGAGCTTCGCTTCGACGCACTGTTGGACAGCATTTCGTGCTCTATTGGGGACGAAAAAACATATTTCACCCCATTAAACTTATTTCCACCAACTGAATTCTTTTTTAACTAAGGGATCTTAATGATATTGTCTTAGAATGGATAAAACATCCTTCAAGATACAGCAGGTGGGGTTGACAAATTTAGCACAGTATCGGTGTCGAATAGCCCGCCAAAAACGACGGGAGTCTGATGGCACCGCGGAATTCGAAAATGGAAATCGCCCTCACTTCACTGAAATTTAAAAGAACAGTATTTACAGCCTTCGTTGAAACATTTCGAGCAAATAAAAACCTTTTCAGCCCTATTGTTAGAATAATGTAAACATTTCACAAAAGCAGATTTTTCCTTTTTCGAAAATTCAAATCGCTACATTCAAACTTTAATAATACATGTCATTGGTCACGTAGGCATTATTTTCCACGGAAGACAAAAAGGAATTTGAAAACTTCCTGTCATCAGTTCATAGAAAAGCTTATCTTCTAAAGATTCACTGCAAACAAAATTTATTTCACTTTATAGAACTTAGAAATGATTATTTTCATCAAACTGATACTTATGAACACAAAATATTTAACAAGACGGCGTAAGGAAATAAAGTACTGTACCAGAAAATTCAGGAATGTCCCGGATGGCTCAAACCTGACTCGGAAAATACAAGCCACAAATGCATGATTCATCTTTTTTTTTTTGGGTCAAAAAGTACAAACTAATCTTGTTGATCCCTTTACACGCAAGCAAAAAACCAAAAACAAGTAAAAATCCCTATTGAGCCTATTCTCCTGATTCGAGACTGAACTGGCAGGCATCAGTTCCCTTCATCGCCAGCGCAGTACGTAAAAAAAAGGAAAGAAAAAGGGAAGCGAAACCAGTAAAAATTGCGAGTGGGTGATGATGATGCTAAACGATTCACGGAAACGTTGTAAAGGACCCCTTTCATTGAATTACAGATACCTTTAAAAATCTCATCGAGAAAAAAACTATCCTGCAACAATCTGTAACGAGGACCCGAAAAAAGTATCCCTCGACGTCGTCTCTGGCGGCAAACGGGTTGAGTCAGCAGATTTTTTCCTTGGTATCCACGGATGATCCGTTCGCGGGAAACCCATCAATTTTCGCACGGGTGAAACGCGGGCTCATTTGACGCTTTGTCTGCCGCCGCGGAGTCGTTTTCAGCACAAACTAGGATCACGGGCCCCGACAACCGTGAGTACACAAAAATTGAAGGCGACCAGAATGAATAAACGCTTTCAATCTCAACCCCATCCAGCGAAAAAAAAAATCGCCACAGGAAAAAATAATGATAAAAGAAGGTGCCCTGCATGCACCAGTTCCCATGCCATTGAAAGAAAGAAGGACCTGGGCTGGACACATAAACGTGCCCGATACATTTTGCTGGTCTCATCCTCCTAAAAATATCCGAGCTACAACCTTGTGAAACGCGAAGTGATGTTCACTTTCTCGGCTGTCACTGAAGCTGTGCTGGACCAGAAAAGAATCATCATCACTGAAGGAACGCGTACTAGTAACATTTTTCTAACACACAGAACTTACTCGAAGAGAAAACGCACATTTTAAACGAAATTTAGCTTTAGAAAAATCTGGGAGTGTCTTACATTCCATGGATCTTACATTCAATGGTATCTTAGCTTCGCATATGAGGTGCATGCTTTCTTCCAAGGAACATATTCTCTTGAAAAATAAAATAACTTTAAAATGCATAAGAAACACTTCACGATTTTTGTGTAAGTCAGAAGCGGAAAAATTCGAAGTCAGTCGACTTCGAGAAAGATAAGAATTAATTGATGCGGGAGCAGCAACAACAGACTTATCCCATTCGGACTTGAAATATTTTAGGGGAAATTTCTGTCAATTTTTCAGGCACGAAACCCACATGAGACTCTAACAATCAGTGGTATTTAATTTTCCGATGAACGATCACTCACAAGGGTGCAAAATTTTCATCATCGTCATTCAAGTTTTCACCACGGAACAAAATCTGCAGCGAAATAATTTATTTGCACCTTTCTATCGATTTTTTCCCGGTGGACTGCGATTTTTCCTTCCATAGTCCGAAAACCTTTCAAATAAAATGCCGCATATTTCTTGTAATCTCTACAGGAAGGATGTAATGGTAGTGGATTTCAGAGAGATTTTAGAACCAAACCCGCTAAAATAACGGGATCTGAACTGCTTTCCCCAAACCACATTCTGCCTCTGTACAATATAAATACAAAAACTAGACTGGTCAGCATTCCTAATACTTCTTTAAAATTGTTTTGCTGAAGTAGCTGGTACATTTCGCGTAAATTATATAATGTATATACAGTACAGTACTGTATACATATAGAATATGCATCTGGATTTTGAATCAAGAAACTATGGTTCAAAATTTGAACTTAGAATCCGAAATCTCTCGGAGACTACGTCGATTAAGTGAAAAATACATGTTTCTCCCGATTGTTCAGTAAAAGACACAAGACCATGACCTTAGGCTTGATGGTCATTAAATCCCACTTTTCATCACTTCATGCACACTTGGGATATAATTTATTCCAAATAATTGAAGCATTTCGATCCGCAAATGTATGTGCAGTATATATAATTCATCAAGATCAACTATAGATCCCTCTCGACGTTCTACGAAATTAAGAGTTGCCTCATACAATTGCATTTGCGTCACTCATACTTCACCAGAAAAACAAGTGCGGAAAGTAAAATCGGAAATTATTCAAATCGATTGAAAAAATGGAATTCTTCATGCCAGTGATGCAAGACGAGGCACTCAGGATTCCAATAGAACATGCTGAAGATTCTAGCAATAAATTGTCAACCTTGAAAACCTTATTCAATACTTGGCACATGGTAATTTCCTAGCCAATTGCAGCAAAAAATTGGAGGCTATTCGAGTCCTACGCATAGCTATGAACGATAATTCAATGACCGATGATCATCGAGACCCGAGGACAAATGAATCACGAAATATTCAGAGAACGCGGGCACAGCCGAATTCAGCCCAACTAATTGACTTTTCCTGCCATCATACTCATTTTTAAGTGTAGCGTTTTCATGGCAATTTAATAAAACAATAAAAGCATCATTAATCTCACATTTAGGAGGATAATTTCATCTTACTGAATACTATACAGAGATTTGTTATCGGTTTGTGAAACTTTGTTTATTTCACGCAATATGTTTCAAGGTTTTCAAATCCATTCTAACTACAATATAATGTCAGAGAGTTAAAACGGTGAATTGTAAAACTCTGAAAAGTGCGGATTCTGACTTTTTCAAGGAATAAACGCTTCAAATATATTCATACTGTATTGCACTTCAAAGCGACGACGCAAATTTTTTTTAAACCAACCGCACAAAACTGATCTTATGCCAACCTTTTTCTATAAAAACTTGGAAGAAAAGATTTTCAATGCTCAAAATAATTGTCCGTCATTCAACAGAAAAACCTCTAGACTGCCCAATAAATTCCAAGAAAGCCAAGATGCTTTAAAAAAATCAGGTCCCGGTCGATTGAATTCCAAAATCCTGGATTTTTCTCTAGAATTCGTAGACGATCGCTTTAAGAATGTCCTCTCCTGCGATTATTGTTAGGCAAATTATTTATTTGTCTCGAAAAAATCATCCATTGATGTTGTCAGTATAACGATTAAATAACGATGCTTCGGTCCCCTGAGCCTCATTGATGTACTAGAAAGAATATAAATACAGTACTGTATACAGCGAGCTTTAAGAAAAATCTAATTTGAATTTCCGCGGGCGGCTCTTCTCAAGTTCAAGTTGCGGATATCCCGGAATCTGCATCCGCTTTTATGGAATAAAAAATAAAGGCAACTGCTTTAAAAAAAACTATTATTTAAATTTTAAATAATAAAGCAGTTCGTTGAAGCAATCGAAAGTGCCTGGAATGCTCCAGTTCCCAGACACACTGAGGATGACACGGCATCATAAAAATAGCGTCGCGCAACCGAAAAGAGCGTCGCAAACTGTTAGCTTGACTCTCGCATCACAAGACCCCGGCGTCATATCTTTGTTTTATTTTTATTTTATCTTTTTTTTTATGGTCGGCACTTGACGAAGATGCATCGCTCGCTGGCAGCCGACATAACTCGGCGCAGTGTCACTACGTTTTCTGTTCTCTTCCCCCTCTCCTTCATGTTCGTCATCTTTTGTTCATTCGAAACCCACACATACACCCTTGGGGGACTCATTCTCATTGCGATTCTCTCCATCTCTCGGTGTTTGCTGACACTGATGCGCCCGGGTTGACAACACAGCAGGCCTGTCGCACCCGCGTGCGGAGACACAACGCGAGCAGCATGACGTTTATGATGCCAATGATCCTGCGTTTTCTTTTTTTTCCCTTCATCCTCAGCCAGCCAACGGGATCAGTTCCATTCGCTGCCTATATAGTATATCCCACATTCTTACAACAAACGTTATCTGTACCTTCGTGTCTAGTCTGCGCAGGTGCAGAGTTATGAGAAACGAAGCGAGAAGAAAAAAAAAAAAATCTATGCTTGATTTGCAGACGTGCATTTCTGAGAGTCAAGAAATGGGATACTAGACACAGCAAACTTCAGAGGGGAATGGGTCTATGATGCGAAGCCTGCACATGTGTTTGTCATAATTCATTCAACAACTGTTTCAACGCGGTGAACGCTTTCAGACGGAAGAATGCCTGCGTTGTTATTGCCTTTTTTTGCTTTCTCGGTGGAAACCAGCCTTATTCCTGAAGAGAAGAATTGTCGTTTTCACGACAGACACGTCATCAAATATAATAGTGAAAATTCAGGCTAAGAATGACCTATTTTTTGTTGTTGAAAATATTGAGAGGAAATGAACGACGATGAAAAGAAGCGCATGCAAAAAACGTCGACTGGACGTGAAATAATCGAGACTATCAAATATCACAACAAAAACACAAATTTTAGAACTTTCTCCAAAGATTTTTTTTTCGAAAAGCACAAATTTGGGCTTTGACTCTCGTGACACACTTCACTTTGATATCAGATATTTTTCCTCTCTGATTTTAATAAAAAATTCCAAACTGATCAGAGGGAAATAACGTGCCTTCAATCAAATCGTGAGTTTAACTTTTGAAAGTCCATTATTTGTAGTTCATATTGTGGAGAGAATGCAGTATTCGGAGGAAAATCCAAAAATAAAAGGGGTTCCTCCTCTCTGGTCTCCCAGAATTTTTTTTATTTCAATATCTACTCAGATCAGAGGCGTGGAAAGTAAAAGTTAATGAAGGCGCTAATTTTCATTTTTAAACTCGATAAATCTTCGCAGTACTGTTTTTCATAATTTTTAGAGGAATCTCATTACTACTTCGTATTCCCATTCATTTTCTTGTACTGTATTTATTTTGCTGTTTGAATTTGGGCAGACATTTTTATTCATTGTGTTTTTTTGTGTTTCTACCGTGAGCCATTTAAAAAAGCATTCAATCATTTAATGGATCATTTGGAAACACTTGAAGGTGACCCCTTGAATAAACATTCCTGGCATCAAAACCCACTGTTCGCCTCTCGTTTCATTTTTATTCCACTGCGCCTTTGTCTTCTGTTCTTTTGTTGGGTTCTGCTTATACAGTACTTAGCAGTCTCTTGTGTAATTCAATCATTATGCATCATGAATATACCATAGCATGACTGATTCCAACATTAAGACTCATTCACAGACTACAGTGGACAACCACATTGATCTGCCATTTCAGCGATGGCGAATTGCTCAGAAGCATGCGTTCGCAAATTGCTACATTACCCTTCACTGACGAAACTTGCATCCAATTTTAATACAGTATTCCCGCCAAAGGTGTCAAGTACAGTAAAGTATTTATTTTTATTTCCTCAACCGGACACTGCGTATATTAACGATTCGGCTGGGGCAAAGCTGAGCCGGCGTCATTGATGTCCGAAGCGAAGCTATTCGCCGTATAGTAAGGAATCTCTTTCCCGAAGGCCGAATGATTGACGTGGGACGGGCGCGGATAGCAAATGAGAGGCGTGTTAAAGAGCGTTAATACAACAAAAATCAAAAAGAATAAAAAAGTAAAGTCGAGAAAAGGAAAAAAAAAACCAAAGGAATCGAAAGCGGAACAGCTTGTTCCGTGATAATAGGACGGGCAAAACAAGCACAGGGAATGAATTCCGAAGATATCCGAGATTATCCCATTCCCAGTTCGCCCAAGTGCACGCGGGGCAGATGGACAAAACGAGTGATAAACAAATGAATGAATATGTGAGCAAATGAAGGGGAAAAAAAACGATTGCGGCGTGAGAAAGCGGCACTGATCGTCGACCCCTATCCATTCTTACGTAGCTTGCCACGAATTCGAAACACGTTGCGGCGTGAGAACCGACATGAGCTCGGAGGGTAATGATCAGTAATCAATTAACCCGGTCCTGATATCAAAACTATAAGGCTCAATTTCACCCAGCCAAAAAAAAAACCCCCAATGAAACATGTAAATCCTACTACTTTCGGTTTATTTTCACTCGGTAAACTTCCACCTAGAACTGGCTTCTATTTATTGAGAATTTTATTTTCGGTTTTGGAAGCAAATATGTTTTTCGACGGACTCGTCGTAATGAACGCACAATTATTAAAAACACATGGTCACACACGTAAAATTGATTTTTTCATGATGAGTTTAATGTGCTAAGATTAACCGATAACCGATCCAAATTCAAAGATTTCAACACTTTCCTGTCATTTTTCAACTACTGTACTGGTTTTCCGTTCAAGTTTACTATTAAGCTAAAATATAAAAACCTGTTTTCCAACTGGACTTTGCACGAGGAATGGTTAAAAAGAATGACAATTTAGGAGAACTTGCATCGATTATGTTATAATTTTAAGTCTTCGTGCTGAAATACGATCCCTCATTTTAGCCTTTCATCCCGTCAATTAGTTCAAGGAATTGTTTTCCAGGTATACTATTTTGGAAATTACTCAAGCTGTTTTCGTCTTCAAATTTTATCAATAAACGATCGAAAAAAATCTTCATCTGAAGAATTAGACTACAACTCAAAGTCAAAATGCGATTTTGTCAAAATCAAGACGCTTCAAAGCCTTCATCAAGAAACCCTTAATCCTGGAAATAAATTCTGAGGTCTTTTTGCCAACGAAAGAACATTTCCAGCGATTTTAATCGGCTTCGTCCCAAAAAAAAAATCAACGTAAAACAAAAATGTGTCGAAACATTTTCAGATAATGGCTTCAAAATCGTTTCTTGGTCCTGTGTGAATTACTTTACCCTGAAACTGAGGTTTAGACTACGAGAAATTGTGAACTTTGTCATGGTTCTCCGCGGTGAAAAGAAATTAATGCAAGAAGTCAGCAAGTCAACCTGACGAAATCCACACGAATTTGATCAGATATAATTTAATGTAATAAATTGATTCAACTGTTCAATCTCTGCGAAAATAATAATCGACTAAAAAAGAACTGCTCCAAATTAAAATTTCAAAATTGACGTTCCTAGTCTGGGTTATGTTGATCACGCTTAATGACTGTTATTTTGAGCCGTGAACGACATACAGTACTCCCAATTCAACCTGATGAACCGAATCCAACGATGATGGGAAAAAAAGTGGCTGCTTCCGGTTAATCCAATCCAACTAAAAATTTGCATAGAATTCCTGAATACAATTGCGTTCTATGATCAACGATAATTTAGGAAAGGCTGCCTTGGGTAATCTTCTTCCTTTTCTCCGATCATAAACAACTGATTTCCGTGACTAACGATTGATCTTTCTCGTAACAAAAGTCTTTAAAAACGGAATGTAAACACCGAAAAAAAATCGCAGATGATGCAATCGCGAATGAAGAAATGAAGCTCAGATTGAATGAGTCGGATTCTTTAAAATCGAGCTAATGAAACAGATTATGCATCATGATCTTTTTTTAAACCAACGAATGGTATCAGTCAAAAATCCTT
This sequence comes from Notodromas monacha, assembly GCA_905338405.1. Taxonomy (NCBI): domain Eukaryota; kingdom Metazoa; phylum Arthropoda; class Ostracoda; order Podocopida; family Cyprididae; genus Notodromas; species Notodromas monacha. The sequence goes on from CAJPEX010000980.1 coordinate 41,393, forward strand.
TTGGCTTAGAAGGAAATGTTTTTATCTGGAACCGAGACAGATTCAATCAAAACTGCTTGTTGCTCGAAGCCTTGCCTAATGGCGAAAACCATCAAAACTAAGTGCCTCCATCTCTTCTGAAGTAAGAAATGTCTAGCTTTAATGCCCAAGTACGGAAAACGCACGAGGAATCTCATAATTAAAACATTCATGAAGATTAAGCAATGACGACTCGATTTATTCCACCACAGTCCCGGAATGTGTAGTTGTTAGCTGTAACCTGTCGAAGACGTAGGAGTTAAATACTAGGTCGAGAAGTACGTAACAAACGATGATGGACTTATAATTTTCCCTCGCTGCACAAATTTTTTTCAAGCGCCATTTCAATCCACAAAAATAGACTATTCAGATCTTTTGAATACATAGTTTTTCCAATGTCCCCAGTTTAAAAACGAAAAACAAACCTACCCATCCGAGTTTGCGTAAATATATGTACGATGGAATATAAACATTTTTTTTTTTTATCCATGCGGGATTGTAACTCATTCAACCAAGAATGCCGTAAAATGTTTCACTATGATTTGCAAGTGGTATCAAAAGTTTAAAATTTGTAAACTTGAATTTTAATGCAGCTGCAATTTTCCCAAAATCTGCCTTCGCGGAATGCTTCAACTCTGGTCTCAGGAGAGATGAGAAATCAACGTAAAATGTACCGGAAATAGGATCATTTTAATATTACCTCCGGAGTCCCGACAAAGCCACTGAAAAAAAAGAATAATTACAAAGTCCACACATTGCTAAAAAAAATACTGTGGCCATCCTGCAGAATCATGAAGCAATTTCGACATTAATTGAATTTAGGAAGCTTAATTAGATTTAGTCATAATAGAGGTTTAATGATCTTTTTCAAAGATTGTTCACGCGTTTTTTACGAATTGAACGCCGAAATCAAACAGCCTCTCGAAGCTTGCAACGTTATTCTAGAGAAGTTGAAGAGAACGGTTGAGCAAAAGTCAAGAATTTCTGGATGAAACGAAGAAAAAAATCAACAAACAGGGGCATGTCATCAAGAAGAAGGATCCTCGTGAAGCTGGGTGAAAATAGAATTAAAAAAAAAAGGTTTCCCTTTCTATCCAATCCATCTTCAGCCCAAAGGAGCGGTGCATAATCCACTTGGAAAAATCCTTCACATCCAGCACCGACGCAACCGCGACTAGGTGCGAGGAGTCATCCATCACTCGCATCAATGCGTCTGGCTACCAAATGAGTGCACGTTGGTAGTACAGTACTGTACTACTATACTGCCACGAGGGATGGTCCATAAATTTTTTGAGAGGGGTGAAACAAATCAACACGACACTTGACAAAAATTCACAAAGCAAAACCCATTCAACCAACCCTTGTATATACTCGCTGGAATGCGTCTCTCACATTTATGTCGGGATTTAGCATTTTGTTTCAAAATCCGTTTGACGAAGAATTTTATTGCAAGAATGCATCATTCATGAAGAAACCGTTGACGGGAATTGGGGCAAGATTCATACAGGTTTCAAGATTTCCTGTTGGAGTTTTGAAATAAAAGGGATGGTCCATAATTTTCTTGAGACCGGTTAAGCAAATCAAATACGACACTTGACAAAAATGCACAAAGTAACAACCAACAAACCAACCCTCGTATATTCGCAGGAATGCGTCTCTCACATTTATGTAGTTTTTTTAGCAGTGGATCCGCGAATATTTTTGAAAAAAAAAAATTATTTGAAAAACAGGTCATCCACGAAGAAACTGTCGACGAGCATTTTTGCAACATTCCTGCAGGTTTCGAAATTTTCTCGTCGAGTTTAAAAATAAAAAAGATTATTGATCCCGTGCCGTCATTTGAAATCCGTGCGCTTGAATAATAATTTATTTTCAATTTCATTTCCATAGCTGCTCTTTCATGACCTTGGGCATTTTTTTCCTCATTGGGAAATCAATGAGATTTTAAAAAGTTGGATATGCATCAAAAATGCATAAACATTTGGGACCGACTCTGGTTATGTCAAGATACCATTGATTTACTTCACTTGAATCACAAAAAATAATTGTTAGTGCTTCGACTTGTTGCAGACACGGTGTGTCAACCCCCACCCCCTTTTCCGAGTCCTACTAATTCAGTCTTGAATTTGCCCCAAGCGGGAAAAAAATAAATGAGGGCGTTGTTCGATGTCTAGAAGGTTCAAATAATTGTATTTCTTCGTTTGGATTTACTGGAGCAGCCGCGGATCCCGTATTAATTTGAAATGGAGCCCTCTCAAGGACTCTTTGGAGCACCGAGTCTCAAAACTTACGGATCATCCCTCGCCAAAAATACAAACGCTCAGCAAGTATTTTTCCTCACACAAATGTTCAGACAACGAGCATCAGAACCCGAAACCCTGGAAATTAAAGCTCTACTCAACGGCTCAATCCAAGCTACCGTCAGCAGCCGGCCGATCCTTCATCAGCAATTATTTACTCATCAGGCCAAGCCCCACAAATCCTTTCGATCTCACACCCCTTTTCTTCCCATCTGCAAGATATTACAGAAGAAGAAAGAAAAAAGAGATACGCACAACAACAACAAAATGCTATGCATCCGCTGGTGGGGAATTAAGAAGAATCGGAAGGTGTTACGTTCTCGACGACAGGTGAGAATCCCAGCAACCACATCCGACAGGAAATGGCTCAGCCACACTACCTAAGCCCCCCGGCGGCCGCAGCGATTTTCAACACCTTTTCGTCGGCGTGCTTGACAAGTGATTTCGATTTCCACGGAAGTCGCACCCGACCCGAGTCACTTCCTCGTCACGTTGCATCAACCTCATTAACTTCCCCCGGGCATAATGCTCGGCATATTGTGACGAAATCATCGAGATGGATAACGAAACGGAGGTCAATCAGAGTGTAGTAAAGTACTGCACACCCTTTCCCACGTATTGCTCCATAGAATCCATGGCTACTCCATACCTGAGAAGTGGAACTAGTCAAGAGAAAAAAGTCCTACAATTTTCTTTTAAAATCAGAGACCTATTCCAGCCACGACACACAAAATCCCGTTTTCCGACCAATTCCGTAAGTTCTCTAATGATTTTTCTCTGAATTTTGGAATTTCCCTCTATCCTTCAGTCGACTCGCTCTTTATCAAGTTTTTCATTTTCCATTGTCTTTGCCCCCAAGATTTCACGAAGCAATCCTCACCATTTCCAAAAGGTTGAGCATAAATTCAACATCAATTTTGCGTGTTTCTAGCCAATTTAATAGTTTAAAAACTTTCCTGATGTTAAGAGATTATACCGTTAAACAAGGTTGGTCCTATTTTCGAGGAACTACGTTTTTGCTCCTGAAGCAAGTCAATTTTTTTCGCCAAATATTGAAACGCTTCTCTCGCTAAATGCAAATAATAAGCCGTGTAAGATAAAAAAAAATCTACTCATATTTAATTTTAGGCAAAAATCTGGTTGAGAACCTCGAGGGGTGCTGGCTCAAAAGCGTAGTGAAAATATACTATGATGGCACTCGAAAGAAAAGAAGGCTAGAAGCAAAAAAAAAAAAAAGGTATCCAACAGCAATTTCCATGAGGTAAGTCGTCGCACGGGTGAATGTGATTGAAATGCGATCCACTTTTTCCCCCTCGGAAAGTTGCTAATCTTACAATGATCGATCGACTTGAAAGCATCGGAATGAAGAACAAAAAAACGGTATGTAGTAGCAATCCCCTTGAACAGCTTTCGAACATTCAGGGCATTGAAACCCAACATTTCCGTTTGTAGAAAAAATAGGCAAAGTGTTCCCCAAAAAATCAGAACTGTTTTTTTTTTTTGCCCTCGTGTTGAATCGCATCAATCGCGAATAATGTTCGGATAAACGATGCGCGATCGTGTTTCCGTTCCCCATGAATTGGTTCAAATAATGGTGAGACAAGAGCGATAGGCAGGTATTTTTTATGCTTTCATTGCACAGGGGGGATATAGTTACTTTTCGATTTCATTTACGTGCTCGGATTAAGAATGGAGTGTTCGGCTCCACATCTGAGCCACTTGAAACAGCCGGAAGAAAAAAAAATACTGTACTGAACCTCACAAGGATACGCATGATGTGCTGCTAACAGCACTGAAATATTGTGCACCTATGCCCATAAATATCATCAGTCTCAGACAATAGAGGTGCCATGCATTTTTCAAAAATGTTGTCAGCACAGTACTTGTATTCCAGGTTTTTAGTTTCTACGTTTCTTCATCAGAATCATCCGGACCCACGTCGAATTTGTGAAAGAAATTAAGCAAGTCTTGGTTCATCTGATGAAGATTTTCTTCAATCAAGGTCTTTGCTGAATAACGTTTTGGGACAGCTTCTCAAAATCTAAAATGCGTCACATGAGCTCAGAAATGCTCAATATTAAGTTATTTTTTTTATTTTAACGTAGTTTTCAAACCTGTGCTAAACGATTCTTCAATAGTATACAGCTATAAAGTAACTGTTTGACCAATGGCAACTTTATGAAACCTAGAAGAGTCAACCGTGAAGCTTATATAATCACGGAGTTGAGAAAGACATTGAACTAGAGTAATTTTTGCTTTTTCTGCTGCAATCTGGGTGATCGAAAGTTTGATAATGGGTCAGTAAATGATTGAATTCAACTCTGAAAAAAAATTATGTCGAACTCTAGCCACCGACAATTATTATAAAAAAAAGAGCAGCAAACCTAATGAATACGAAAATGGGTTGAATAAACTCATCAACCAATGTTTCTGTATGGCTCAAAAAATAAAGGCGGCATTTCAATTTTACCGACGTGTCAGAAACCCGCTCATTTCCAGGAAAAACTGAAACCATTCTTACCGAATCCGCTGGTTTTGTTTTTTCTTTCATGTTTCAGAACAGCAAACAACAACTCACCTGCAACAAAAGAAAGAAACGAGATTAAATTAATTGATTTCCATTGACCCAAGGTTAGGAGTATGGAGCTAATTAATGGTATTTCGAACTTCATTCTCAGCCTCGAGCGAACGGGAAATTGAATTAATGACGCGTTGGTGGGATTCATTTAAAATAAAAAAGGAGAATAATTTGTATTCTGTATATGCAGAAGATCAAACTTTGCCCATTTCGATCGGACAAGTTCATTGCCCCTTCGACCCTATTTTTTTCTTCTTCTTTCCTCTCGCACGTCTTCGAACCGACATCGAAAAAGGGGGAGGTGTACAAAGACCTGTTACATGACCGAATGCTTCGGAAGAATTGCAAGCCGCGAATCGGTCCCTTGGCACAAGAATGGCACTCGGAATTCGTACCACAAGTACTGCTCACGGTGCTGTGAGCACACAGGCCACCCAGCACGTTAAAATTTAGTTCTGGTCGTTGGCTCAAGAGTGAGCAGATATCCGCGGCGGGAGGCTCGGTCACTGCTGCGGGCGCAGATATTTTTCTCCCCCCCCCATCTCCTTTCCCAGACGCATGAACGATTTAATGGTTTTAAAAAGCCAGATGAATGGGGTCGGCAATCAAATAAGGCCCATCGAAGATCTTTTCCGCCCGAGGCTAACCCACGAAACCCTCTAATGCGTGTTTCTCTTGACATTAACTTCCGAAGAAATCCCGATCGACAATCCAACTCCATGCGCCGGATTCCAACTCATCTGATTTAATGCTTCGCCTCGAGAGAAAATACGTATAAACGCGATGAATAGCTTCTCACGGGTTCTCATTTGGAATATTCATCGCAATTCTTTTGACAAAGAACAACGAACACAGTGTGAAGAAGAATAAACGTTCCAAGAAAGCCGTGGTTCACTACGGAGCACCGAAAATATCGCTATAAAACAATATTGAACATAAATTTTCATGTCGGGTTCAAAAAAGTTGCTCCCCGTGTTTTCAAGAAAGTACTGCTAATAAAAATACGAGCATCCGTTTTACCATCAATCCCACGAAGTGCCAGAAGAATAACGGCGCTGTCTCATATATCAATGCGTGAAAAATGACGGAAAAAAATAGTTTTACTGAGGATATTCTCTTTTCATTCCGCAGCGTTTGAATATAGTGCTTCAACGGTACCTGAACCGATGGACGAATAAAACAAAACAGTTTCAGTGGAACACAGAAAAAAAAGTGATGACTTGAATCGTTGCCATGATTTCCGAATTTTTCAAGATATCAGGTTGCTGCAAGGAAAACCGTCCGACGCCGAAATGAATTTTTCCACCAGCTTGATAAAATATATTTCTTTCTCCTGCTGTTCCCCACCAAAGCAAGTGGACTTTGCTAACAAGGTCAGGAGCAGAGAAATATGCGGATAATTCGCTGCTACGTCACTCCTCGGCACGCAGAACTTCAAGGACTCGAGAGAAAAAGTACAATAGCGAGGAAGAAACATTTTCGAAAAAATAAGGGAAATCCGTCGCGACCCGAGATATACTTTTTTTAAATTTTCATTTATTATTTTTTCAATTTTTTTTTTTGGCTGGCACGATGGAATGAATACGTTCCGTCGGTATCGCAGGAATATCTTACCTGACAGGTGCGGCGGCACCAAGGCATACAATTACGACAGCGGGTTTCCAGGGCGGGGATTCCACGTGAACCCCGGGGTCGCGTTCGGGAACCCGCCGCAATCCCTTGTCGAGGCGGGATTCCGAGCTCCGTTAGCGCGCTTCCCTTCCGCGGAAATCACGGCCTAAACTGCAATTTCTCACGCACCTCTCGGGATTGTTTCTTCGTAAAAAGGTTTCTTTCCTTTTTTAAATATTATTATTTTTATTATTATTCATACGAGGATGACGTTTTGCTTTGATCATTAATACCGAGTTTACAACTGCTCGTTTTCAACCGGGCACCCTCGAATAAAACTCCGAGGAACACCGTGGCCCATTTCTTGATTTCTAATGTTCAACTGCACTGTTATTCCATTCCATTGCTCAAAAGCAATGACGGAGAGTATGATCTACTTCCTGAATTGAACGAACTCTTCGGAGCTTTCATAAATTATCGTGCAATTGTTTTAAAAAAAAATTTTCCAGATGGAGTTGGAATTGAGACGTAGTGCTCATGGAAATGTCATTATTTATTTTTCACGCTTCAAAAATGTGCAACACGATGAATCCAATAACAACGATCATCCGCCAATCATCAGACCCGTTAAAAGAAATATTTCAAGCACAAAAGAACAAATTTTGAAATTCCAGATAAATGAATGACATTTTTTTCTGAATAAGTTATGCCGTTATCAAGACCCAAGTGTTTAACAAGAGACCTCTCGAAGTAGATCAAGAGAATTCTCTGCTCTTCAACAGAACTTTTTATAATTTCTACGTCAGGATTTTGAAGGAAGGAAGAATTATTAGAAAACAGAATGCAACTTGCTTTAAGCTCTTCCATGCGTCCATTTTGACGAAAAAGGATTTATTCTCAAAATTTTTCCTCGTCCGCCTATTTTTCTTAATGATTAATTGATCAAAACAGGAAAATTTGAGACAGAGCGTGAGCAGAACTGGGACAATTGAGCTGCTTTATGCCACCCAATCAATCATATTCCCGTACTTGGTTTTTCAGATACTAAAACCCTCTAAATTAGGCCTTGCAATGACCTTTTTAAATACTGGAAACTGCGGTTTGATCGATTTGCGCATTATATTAACCACGGATGTGCATAACTCTTACAGCCCATGTGAGAAAGTCCTCCCAAGACATGAACTCAACTTTCGTGTAAATAGTACAATATACAGTGAGACCCCGACATACGGACGATTCGACTGGATGACATTTCGAACTGAAAAAATCTGTCCCCAACATCCGGATAGTGACTCGAGATATGGACAATTTTCCAGAATATCTAGAATTATTTTAAAAATTTAATTTTTACGAATTCTCGTATTTCTGGAAGAAATCGAGCTATTTACATTCACGAATGCTAAAAATTCATTTCATCATCAAATTACCCTAATTCATAATCAAAAACAGGCTAATTTTGTGTTTATTTTTCACAATTTTATCCATCACGTACTTGAGCTCAGTATTGCAAGACTTGGTCTTGTTCTTTGATTCTTGAGCTCCTCATCCTTATGCCAAAAGATCAGATTCTGCGTGATTTTGTTCTTTACGTTTATTTTCTGTACCTTGAAGTCAAGAAAAATTTATTTTTATTTATTTGTATTCTTTCTCAAATATTCATTCACAGGAGAACCAATTAAAAATATTTCCAATGAATTCTTTCGGAAAATTAAGCACAACATGCGCATGTTCCAACTTAAGGACAAGGTCCATGCACCAATTACGTCCGCATCTCGGGGTCGCACTGCTGTATACACACATCCTGGTGCACGCGTTACGAGCATGAACGTTAAAAAAAATTCCATCAGATGCGTGAACACCACGTTGTAAAAAAAAAAAAAAAAAAAAAAACTTCCAACCAAACAAAAGCGCGTCACGCTGCTAACGTGGGGTGACGTGAGAAGAGAAAATTCAAAACAAGGAAACAGCTGCAGGGAGGAAACCTTGTACGCTTCCTTGAAGCAAGTGCAAATTAAAAAGGGAGATCCTGGAAACATATCCAAGTGTTTCCTGGATAACAAGCCCAACACGCGCATGTTCCAACTTGAGGACAAGGTCCATGCACCAATTACGTCCGCATCTCGGGGTCGCACTGCTGTATACACACATTCTGGTGCACGCGTTACGAGCATGAACGTTAAAAAAAATTCCATCAGATGCGTGAACACCACGTAAAAAAAAAAAAACTTAAACTTCCAACCAACCGACTTGTTCTACAATTGTCAATCTCACACAGCGGAGAGGTGAAAGAAAGAGACGGAGAGGATTTTGTGGAACGCGGAGCAAGGCGTCAATTATCTTGTTTGGAACCCTCGGGGCGCATGCAGCCATGGATGAGAGAATGCGGGGATCGAACGTGAACTGTACGTTATTGTTGGTTTCTCATATTGCATCCATTCGAATACATGACGCGAGGTTCATCATCTCGGGAGATTGTGATCATAGGTCCAGAAACGTCACAAGATGCTTCACTGAGCAGTTCAATCCCCGTTCCTTTTTTTTCCTCCGCTCTCTCTCTCTCTCTTTTCATTTCTCGACGTTTCGCTTGAGCCCCGATTTATGGCCCGGTGATTACATTGATCTTTTTCGACAGCTGCGCATTATCGAATTTGCTCCGCGCGGAACGGAACGGCATACATGCATTAATTCCAATAAACGTCCATCTACATTCATCACATCTTCCAGAACCGATGCCAGTGAGGCTAATTGGCGAGAATTAAAGCGGAGGATGAGTTCTCTTTAGTTGCCATTCTAAATGACTAATAAGATACTGGAACGAATTGATGATACGAAGAAATCGCGATGAGGATTGTTCTCCATTGAGTATCAAGATTGCCCAGATAACATTGACCCCTAGGTTAAGCTGAGAAATACAGTACACGTAAGCCCGGAAAATCATTTTAAAAAATCCTCCGGAAACGAATTCCATGGTAAATAACCTCGAAAGTCAGATGATTATCATAGGCCATCGAAAGGTAACACTGGGAAACTTTCCGAGAAAAATCGCAGAAAGTAACAAAAACTCCCGGATTTCCAAAAAAATTCAAGCAGTATTTCACTCAATCATTCGATTCCTTGATCTCAATCATCGGATTCTCTAAAAAAAATTCTGACTAATGTCTTGCCTTGAGGAAAATTTCCAAATATAACACCCATGACCAGTTCCACGCATGATGAATTTCAATGATCTCATGATCTTCTAAAAATTTTAAAATCTTTGAACGTTATCAAGTTTTTAATTTGAATGAACCCTCTTTTTTTGGAAATCCGATATAAATGAACACATTTTTGCAAGTAGTAATTCAGTATTTGTTGAATGGTCGTAGATATCTAAGCTTTGAGGAGTAAAGCATACCTCGAATGCATTTAAAATTTTTCCAATGCGTAGATTAAACTGGCTGACATAGTTTAGAATCAATTGGGAATAAGTAAAAAAATATGTGGAACAAGGAAGTAAAATAACTTTTGAATAATTCGGGTTAATTTTTTTAAAACTCCTGAAGTGAACAATAAAGACACCAATGGAAGACTATTGAGTAATTTCTTTACCTAGATTAAAAATATATCAGATGTTCGAAATTATTGTGCATGAAACATACCTTGAAGCTTTCCTGGAGGTGGCTGAAGCATCAGCACGTCCTTGGTTGTGCTCGCTTTTCCCGCCGTCCAGCCCGAACTCGGGCAAAATATGCTCAAGCATTTGCAATTTCGGCATTTCAGAGGTTCAGGAAAATAAAACTTTAGAAAACAATGCCACTGAAGTAAAGCTTCAAAGCTCGTCGGGTTTTGTTTTTTTCTTTTAAATCGTCCGACGTGAGCTCAAAATCGGCACTCTTATTGTACTTCACACGAAGCTGGAAGCAAAGTCCAGCCACTATATTCACGGACGCGTCGGCGATTCCATGTGGTCCAGGTCACGACACACGCGTCGAGCAAACATGACCAAGTTTTCCGTTAGTCTCTTCTTTCCATCTCCCTGTCATAAATGTCAATCAGGCGATTTTTTCCCCTCTCTCTACATTCTCCACACGTCGATCAATGATGAGCCCGAAAGAACGTCGATTCTACGTCGCGAGCAACAGGATACGAGAGATAAAACGAGAGCCGCCTCCATTTCACACGGAAGGAAAAATAAGTCTCGGATTAGTAATCAAAACAATAGTAAAAATTTTCCAAAGAATGAGTCGCTGATCTGGGAAACTACAGAAACAGCACTTCTCTCTCGCGAGATGAGAGAATGTTCCTGTCTCGCGTCAACACTGATCCCGCGAACAAAAAAAAAAAACGTCTCGAAGGAATTTAAACACAGACGTATTCCTTCCACGCTACAGAAAGAGCAACAACAAAAAAAGTAACAACCGAAAACACAATGTCACGCATCTTCGAAGCAACACGAAACGATGAAAAATTGATCTGACACCTTGCTGACGTTGTCGAGTACGGCGACAGTGTCAGAATGCAAGGCCTAAACAAACGGCACTGTTGCATATCTCCTCTCTCCAGAACTTGTCCCAGAGTTTACGGCTAACTCGCGTTGATTTATTCAAATATCATCTTATCTCTATACAGTAATCACTACGAGAAAAAGTACTGCACAAGTACCGAGCTGCATATCCAAACAATATAGGCGTCGACCCGACGCCGCGTTTTCAATTCGGCCGCAGCTATTCGACAAGCCTTCAGCAAGCATGTTCACGTTCTGCATCACTCACCGGCGTTATTTATCGATTATTAGAGAAACACTTTCTTTTCGAAGCGTTTTTCGTCAGAATAATATTCCGAATCAGTAATATTGGATCAATGCATAATCATCGGTCGTCAACTTCAAAATAGGAGCGCGTGAGAGAGGCTGGACGTCACGTAAAAGACTCGAGGGGGGTTTCTTCAGCAGGTGGCGCAAATGCCAAGTTCACGAAATCTCTGCATAAACGTTAGATGGACATTGATGACCTCGACCACACATATTATGAAAAGGCATTTCTTTTTGTTGTTGTTGTTTAGGTTCTTGTATCCGTGGAAGTTTGACCCGCATCACGTCCCGTCTTCCAGGGTATTCCCCGTTACATCACGCAGATAACATCGGGAAGAGAAAATCGTTCAGCCCGAAAATCGCCCCTTGATCCATCACCGATTCGACATTCGAGATGAACGAGAGTTTTTTCAGATAAATTAAAAAATAAAAATAAACAGGACGAAAATTCACGAGACAGGCTTCTAATTTAAAATATTTTTTTCAGTGGAACTCATTGGTATCGGATTAATTTCTTCAATCACCAGCAAAAATAATCATGACTCTAAATGTAGTGCCCCTGATACGAGCTGGAAATCATGAAAATGATTTTTGAAATTTGAAATTGTATTCAAAACCTCTGAGGTTTAGAAACACTTCACTTGCCACTCCAAGATATCGTCGAATGAAAGAAATTTCAGGCGCAACCCGATTCTTTCAGGTAATATAGCCTTACATTTATTAAAGTGAATATAGTACGTATGATATAATAATGGAATAATGAAGATGGGGAATTTCACGAAGCAAAATATTTCGGCTTTTCGAAAATGATCATCGGTATCACGTACGATGATTAAGAAAACATTTCCTTGATTACGGTCGAGATTCGGAAACGCAAACCGAAGCTGTTCGAAGTCTCAAAAGGAATAAAACACATGTTGTCAATCGGAAAAAGTTATTCTCAAATAAAATAAGACTCATTAACGGGAAAAAAACGCGGAGGAACACGTCTGGAAATGGGTTTGAATGCAAATAATTTGAATCGATTCTCAACAAATATATATTAAAAAATTAATAATTCGATCCACGTTTAAAAAGGAATGGATGTCCCTTACGATTGTTCTTCCTAAAAAAAACTTATGCATATTCTTGATGGCATTATTTTCATCCGATAAAGGAAAAAATCGCCAATATTCTCCGAGTTGCCAAAAGTAAATCTGTTACAAAACAGTGTTCATGGTTATTCATGTACATTGCACAAGTATCCTTCTCTAGATATCATCTTGATTCATGATCATGAGAAAAACATAAAACTACTATACGGACAAGAGAAAAAATATATAGTGCGCAACTTGGCAATACACAAACTCGCCGTGGTGCAGAAAGGGTGGGAACGCATTTCCAGAGCAGAAAAAAATCTGCATGAAAAAGCACTCAAATAAATAAATAAAGCATCAAGGCACTAAAAAACACCGAGGGTGTAGCCAGCGATTAAGAAATAATTTGAGTTTTTTTTTTCGTCTTCTTCTTCAGAGCAGGTAAGTAAGCAAGCAAGCGAGCAAAGCAGTCACGAGGAGCAAGCGAAGTTCGCCCAGCTCGTGATTTCTCGCTCCGATTTCGTCGGCGATCCCCGAGCACGCCGCGAAAATCACGGGGTTACGCCGGGTTCGGGTGACGCAACCCGCCCGAACTCGGCTGAATGAGAATCCGCCTTCTCGCGTGCAAAGAACGCTCGCGATTCAAGGAATGCGCCTACAGAAACACTGTAAATGACCGAATGACCAAATCGTCGTCCATACAAAACAGGGCGCAAAAAAGACAAACAAGTAGAAATCGATCAAAAACAGCGAGTGGCAATTTTGTTTTTTTGGAGTCACGGGTAAAATTTGTAAAGGCCTTGCGGTTTATTTGATTGATCTCAAAGGGAGCACATAAATCCATTTTCGTTTATATCACGGCCATAATCTATTACTTATCCACAGTCTATACATAATGTTGCCGCGAAAATTTTGAATAAAGTACCTTTTTACGATGTTACCCTACATGGGATGGACTGGTGCGTCGTCACACTCCTTTCATTGTCTTTTTTTCTCAAGGGAAACTAGTCATAGACTGTCACACAGCTGGGAAACATATCTGTTGATCAACATTAACTTGAGCAAGGGCCTTATGCAGTCGGGCATACCACAAAGCCCGTGGCTGGATGTACCCAGGCTGCACAAAAACACTGGCCTTGGGTCCATTGACGAACTGGCTTGATCGATAAGCCAAACCTTGAGCAGCAATTTCAAAACAGAAAAGTGTTGTATAAAATTTGTTAAAAAGGTAATTAAATGCACGGTACTTATGCATCATTGATTCGTGTCTAAATAAATACACGCCTCGCACAGTGCGTAGAACAGCATCATCCAGTAAAATGAAAAGCATGGGATTCGCACTCAACTCAAATTTCACAATGATACTCTTCATACACAAATCATACATTTCTGAAATATTAACTCTCGTAATTTATTCAAGTGCCACGCGTCCTTCAGTAAAACATGCGCCTGAATTTTTCACCTTAAAAAAATGTCTGCAATTACGATGCACACCCCATCTTTAGAGACTTAAAATTAAAATTTTTTGAAAATAAAATTCATTAGAATTATATTTCGACTGAATTTGTGGTTAAATTGAATCTTGATGTTCCATAATTTCTATTTTCTGCTGAAATTGGTAAAATATTCCCTATTGAAATCAAGTTTGACGCGCAAAAACACGTCACGAATTTAAAAATACGAGGGTTGGTTCATACGTTGTGAGACTTTTTTGAAATAGATCCGAAGGAGTTTGAATAATTTCAAATTAATTTTCTTCGTAAAGCTCCATCATTTTGCAACACTTCAGCGCTGTTTAACGTAATCTGCGTCGTTCTGAAAGTATTCTTCCTTTCAATAAATCCAACGATCGAGACAGTGCCAAAAATCGTACTTGTAAATTACACCTACCTATACGACGTGCACCCTATTTTTTCCTCCTAGTGTCAAAAAAAAAAAAGTCCTCATGTTACGAAAGTGAATACGGACTTCGTGGGTCTTGGCATTGTGTGAATAGTGCCGCATTTATTTTAAAAAACAAAATAAACAAAGCGCTTTGGTGAACGGCAAACACAAATTACTGTATACTGTACTTGTACTTCGAAAGTTCCCGTTCATTTCAAGGCAAACGCAACAAAACACGTCCAATTCGCCAGAGATTTTAATCTTACTTCTCTATCGATAAAAATCAAACCGTGCCAATCAGCATGACAATCAGGACACTCCTTGAACATGTATTATTATTTCGAATTCGTGGAACACCTGACCACCAGCAGCGGGTTGTTCGATGAAACTTCGAATAAAGCGGCACTTCATCAATCAGCGAACTATTTTTTTTTTTTTCGTTTGTATTTCCAAATAAATCTTTCTTTATTATAGGAAGCTTTTACTGATCACCGAATTACGCCATGGATCTCGAGAGCCCGCCGAGTCTCGATATGATCACCTATAAGTCGTAAGTGTTGCCGGGGATTAAAATTCCGCGAACCCGGGTTCGCGAGATTCCCACGCCCATCAGAGAGTAAGAAAATCAAGTCCGCCGGGGAGAATGAATAACCACAGCGCCGTCGAAGTTTATTTTCAATCACAATGGGAATCATGATTCGGCGGCGAAACTGCGCAGCCAGTGGGCGTATAGTTCAGTTCCGTTTACTCGAGAACGGACAAGTACCGTACAGTACTTTTGCGCAAATTCTCGGCTTAAAACGTCGGGCATTCGTCGTGCACCAGTTTTTTTTCTCTGGATTTCCGTTAAAAGAGAATAACTCATTGATGAATCGAAGCTTCAACTTTGCATCGACATGGTCGTTCCTGTGAACTGTTTTTAAATAAGTAACGGTTTGTCTCCTTCGTTTCGTATACCTGTTATCAGTGCTATGCACTTGGCATCAAGCTGCTTTTCTAATTTTCTTACTTTTATCAAACTTGACCCGTGCTAAGATATATATTTTTTCTTGTCGTCCACGTATGCTCTCAACGCACAGTACATATTTCTCAACATCATGCAAGTCAAAATAGAAGAGCTGGACCAAGTTTCAAATTCTACACATCAATAATAAAATATCTTTCCCATATAAATTTTCTTAAAACGTATGAAGCCAAAATATAATTCGCAGTTACTTATTGCACGGAATGGAGAACTCCGTCTAGTAACAACAAACGATTGACCCACTTGGGCGAAGGTAATGTTTTTTTTCTTCCTTAAACACTGGAACATTCACACAGGCGATAAATTAAGTTAATTCAATCTCCATTTTAATATACATCGATTCAAAATAATCTCTTATATTCATTCCGTACAAGAAAAAGGGAAGCATCCCATATGTAAAGTACTGCAATCCGTTAATATACGGTGAAGAATTACCCTCGGGCTTGTTATAGATAAACAATAAGCGCACGTTTGTAAAAAAAAAAAGAAAAAAATCCCGCTCTGCTTGCACGATTGCTATACTTTTAGGACAGGTTAAAATGTTTGTGACATGGCAATTCAATTTTTTTTTTCAGAATAATTGCAGGAAACAAATTCAGTCTAACTCATCACGTGGTTTTAATCCTATCGCGCCTTTCCTCGTGACACTTTTCTAAATCAAAGAAGACGCGGAAGTCTCAGCACACTTTACAATTGAACTCTTCCGCACTAAACGACTGCAGTACGTTTTTTCTCGGTCAACGGGTATTTAATTCCATTTCCCGATTAATAAACAGTGAGCTAAAGCTGCTATAAAGCCATTAGAGGGAAACCTTCTCGTGCCCCAACCCATTTCCGGTGAGAAATACCAAGCAGCAAACCGTCGGCAATTCGAAGAGGGTTTTACTACACGCTTTAAATGGAGAACTTGTCATCGCCGAAGTTCACTTTAACTAGGTCAAACTTGTTTTCTGGTCCGCAATGTTCCATCGAAAATTACTTCCCTCAACCCGATGAGCGATTCCGGAGTATAAAAATAAAAATTAATGGATGAAGAATGATTTAAAAGCGCTGCCAAAGTCTTGATGGGTTCCCATGTGTCTGTATCTGAATTCTTTGAACACGAATCGAATCTATTGCGAGACTTGAAGAAAGCCTTTGTACATTTGATAAGAATTATCTTTAATTTCAGCTTCATTGACTGGGGAACTTCATGCTCGCCGATTGACATAAGGTCAACCTTCAGGTTCAGAAAGACAAAAACTGTCAAAATCAGCACGTTGTAATCATGAAAAGATTATTAACATTTTCACGAAGGTTTTACAATATTTTTGATTATGGCATTGCACACGGGATGCATTTAAAGGTATAAAATATCGACTCGTGTAAACCGTATTATTTTCAGCGTTGGCTGGGATACATTAAACTTTCCATTTCCTCTATTTTTACGAGTTGGCCCAAGCGTAATGATCAAGGACTACAACATTGGTCACTTGAAACTTGCAAAAAGCTAAATACACCGAACAGGAAAAAAAGAAGAAAAAATCGGCAGAACATTCAGAAACTTTATGAGCAAACCCTCGTACTTCAAACTGCTTCCGGCAATTTCTGTTGCTTTATCCACCACTTTCGCAGGGTTTCGATACAACAGGAAGGCGGTCACACATTCCCCGCGGTCCAAGTCACTGAGAAATCACAGCAAAATCAGCCCCCTCCCTCCTCGTTTTTTAGGGTTCAGGAGAATGGGCGACCTATTGCCCACGACATCGCCCACGGCGCGGTCACAGGGCCACCGGGCTAAATCACCAGCAATAAACCCAGTCAGTTCAAGTGACACCGAAAATAAGTTCAATGCTGCATTCACACCAGGTCGAGGGTAACATTGATTTGTTTACTTCAGCTTCGATCACGAAGTTTCGTGAATATCACAACGACGACAATAACTTCCGCGTGACCAAGTGGTTTTTGTTTTTTTACAACTGGCTGAAATATTACTGTACTGTGAAATAATCTCAGTGTATATCATCGACTGGAAAACGGAAGAGATAGATTCTACTTCGAACCAAAAATGAATACACTGAAAAGAAGAAGAAAAAAACGAAAAACCTGACATTTCACGAAAAGAGTACTGTACAACAATAAAAATAAAAACCTTTGGTCGATTCTCATGAGCAAGAGATCAACTGCATTAAATTTTAGCTGACTGAACGACAAGTAACAATCGAAAGACTCCTCTTATATCTAAGGTCGTGTCTCACATTTAAATTCTTTTTTTTTTTTCAATTTTCCAGACAAAAAGCCTTAAATTTGTTACCTTGAATTGATCAACACTCGGAAACTTTATGAGCAAACCCTCGTACTTCAAACTGCTTCCGGAAATCTCTGTTGCTTTATCCCACCATGATAAAGCAACAGCAGCCTGTCCAAAATTCGAAACAGACGTTTCTAGAACTTTTCACCTCAAAATAGCGGACCCGAAACCAAACTCGAATCTCTCCCATCACATGCATCGGATTCCGGCGAGGCCCCACCATGACACACAATAACATATATATGTCGGCATTCCTCACTCACCAAAAAATAAAATAAAATAAATGGAGGGAAAGGAGTCCGAAAGAATGGACAGTATAACATGAGAAGAGAAAAACCCACACGCGTTCGAATCACACGCCGTCGCGAGTAAAATAGGGAGAATAAGTTCCGCGCTCTTTCGGGTCAACATGCAAATAAAAATAATAATAATAAGAAAAAAAAAATGTCTGGGGATCCAACCGCCACCGACGACGATGGCACTCCAGGAGTTCCATACCCTCTATATACAGTATATACCCATGCAGGCTATCATTCTCCGAAGCAGGAAGAAACATGCCTCTAACGACTTCGTCGAGAAAAGCGAGGATGAATTAACCAAGTTGGGTCGAAGTAGGCGATGCCGAATACGAGACCACGCAACCACGGGTGCCGCTCCGCAAGAGGATTCCGATGTTTATTGCCTGCCCACAAGTGAGCCGATAAATTCAGTACGAAGACCTACATTTTCCACCCAGTAATATCTGCTTCGGCATGGGTTATGGGTATCTTACTCAGCGAGCGAGGCAAACTAACGATCCACTCAATTCCATTACGCAACCCTTACTTACTCACTTACATGACGCGAAGACGATAAAAATGCCACTCGAGCCTTCGTGCTTTGAAATCTCCTTAGTTTGAGGGCAGATTATTATTTTTCCCGCCCATGTTGCTTCATTAAATGCAGCCTGATGCTCCAATGACTGAAATTCAATCCGATTTTTATTTTTCCATTGATTCTCAATTTTGCGGGCTTTAATTGACCACATCACACGTGAGAAAGATTTCATAGAACTACAAGAAATCTGATGGTACACAAATCACACAGTACTGCATTTCGAGCAGAAGAAGGACATTTAGAATTTCTAGACAATCAGACCATTCCGAAGGTTTATTCTCTGAATCATTTCTTGTCTTTCACAATTTTTTCAAAGATGAGGTCCGCTGATGCAAATTTTCCTCCAAGGACGATGAAAGAAAAATATCATAAGGCATCGTATTTTGCACTTAATTTCTGTACATGCATAAGTTTCGAGTTTCGCAATAATGCTTCTGCAAGGTTTCAGGGAAATGACGTGCTTCGAAAAAGTGAATAAAATTTTTTTAATGATGCTCTTGAGCCGTCACTCGTTTAAAAGTCTTTTTTGTTTATTGCCAACGTTCAAGAGTTCGCGAAATGATTCACTCGTCGAATCAAGAGGGCTGAGAAATGCGCCGAACAGTTGAAATCGGTTGTCATCACATCAACTTTTCAAAAAACTATATTTTTACCAACTCCACGCGGAAATCAGACGACCCTCGCACCAGAGAGAAACGACCTGTAGACAGTTTTAATGGGAATTTAATTTCTCACACAAAAGGTAAATTAAGCGTCATAGGGATAGAAACGCGATAAAGCAACGGTCAATAATAGACCAAGGGTTGTAAAGCAATGACGAACGACAAAGCAAAAACTGAGACATCATTAACGGTGCCAAAGAACTCTCATGAATAACGAGCCCCATTCTTTCTTTGTTGCAGGAAAGCCTTAACAAGCGCGATTGGCTTAATTATCCAACTTCTTAGATCCGATTGAAGCGCCACACGGGTTCGTTTAAAATGCCGACTGGCAAGTTTGTGAGCTCTGGACTTCAACTACGAGTACTTCTGTCATGAGATGACAACCTTGGCATTGCAAACAGATATGACGGGTACAGTACTTCGTTCCACCATCTGTTTTATTTAAGCTTCGTTCGGGACCAGGGATCATTCGCTGTCAACGCCAATGAAAAGGCCCCGAAGACGCAAAGGACTCGAGGTACTAACGCAATAAATCTTGACTAGTCACCACTTACAGTCAACATATCAAGAATCCAATAGAATATTTTCACGCGTCTGGAACGCTTCATTTTATTTCCTTCCAAATGCGAAAGCTTCAAGTGCAGGAACTTCAGTTTGTCCTTCGCCAATTCTATAAAAAGAGTATCTTGATGTAAGGACAGTACAGTAATTCTAAAATTAATAAAAATTGTCACTAGATCCACTCAAATTCGGTTCTTCAAGTTTCTGCGGCATAACTCTTCGGATCATCTTTAGTTGCCTAAATAAAATAAAAATTTAATTCAAGCCTCTGTGAATTTTTCAAGTATAACACAGACAGCAATCGAAAATTCACGGCAACCTTCATATTCAGTACAATATCACAAACACTCGAATCATCATTGTCAGAAAAATTTTCATTGGAACACGATTACGAGATCTGAGACATCGTTTCGAGATAATTTGAAACATCTGCTAATTTAAGAAAAAGCTTTCGACTTTATTTCAAACGAAGATTTGTTGAAGAAAACTTGTTTTATCGCGGGGATCGTGCACACTTTCAACTTATCTCTCCCCGATCTTTCAACATCGGCGAGCAAAATTTAGAAAAATGGTCAATAAATTATCAAATTCTACAGTGTAAAAATCGGTCCATATTCATTCATAGGAAGATATCCTAATAAGGGAAGCGCAAGACTGGGGAAACGTTTTAAACCATAGCCCTCTTACGTACTTTTAAAGAAAAAAAGCTAATTAATGAGGGGGGAAAAACAACAATCGGCAGTTTGATTATTGGATGAGACAAAGGTGGGGATAGAAGGAGATTTGCGTGTAGAATGTTGGTTTTTGCAGCATGCAGAGAGGAATTCCGTACCTGAAAGATTAAAGGGCGCTCCATCAACGATGATGGGGCGTGGGGTTTTTCCTGGTACAGAACATAATTTTTTCAATCTCAAGTTCGACCGAGTCCGGGCGTGAATCACGATCAGGGATTAAAATCAGTCTATGATCCTGATGCACGCATATTTCTTGTATCTCTCTCCGCGCCTCTTTAAAGGCTGAGGCTTCGAATTATCTCCGCGGGTTCTCGCATTCATTAAGCGCCATCAGGAAGCACGCGGGGGAAGAAAGAACGAATACTTTTTTTTTTTAATCTCCCCCATTCAAATGAATAACAGGGGCGACGAAAATGGTATGACGCGATGGAGGACTAATCCTACGCTTTCGAAACGGACATTCGTCAGTGAACCTGACCTTCCGCTGCCACTTTTCCGGACCCGGTTATTATTTCCCTTGTGTAGTGAGCGTTGAAAATCCACAGGGATTTATTAGCTCTTTTTCGCGTGCGTGCTACACCGAGGTGTCGGCGTGTCTCAGCGTGAAACCCAGTGCTGGGCTCGGGCACACGCCCTTCGGTGTCGACGAGCAACCCCGACACGGCTTTTTCTCTCCCTCTCTCTCTTTTCCCCGCCAGGGAGCTGATTGACGTCGAGGATTGGAGTTGACAGGTCTGGGCATGCCACTAGAGCTGGGTTTTTACAAGTTCCCGGCTTCATCGAGAATCACACACACACACATATGTATATAAATGCAAACGCGGGGATTTCTTTTCCCCGAGTGACAGCACAGCGCGAAGGTCGTGGCTTGAGTGATGACTCTATTTATTAATACGAAAGCGGGATAAAACGTCACTTCCCAGCTTCTCTTTTTATTGGTTTGCCGCGGAGATTAATTCAAGAAATATTCCGAATTTACTGCGAGATTAAAAAAAAAAACCAAGCTTCCGACACGCACTCCATAGAAGGCCGCATCGCGATATTCCCACCATTAATAAATGTCAGCCACATTTGACTGCTGAGATGATAATCTACATTTCAGTGCTATATGATGATTCTATTAGTCCAATTTTTCTTTTGGAAATATTTTCAAGGATATTTTGTGAAATCGAAAACAATATTTTTTTCATTCAGAGACGAATTATCACGAGCTGCACGAAAGAGGAACAGAAGGTTACTTCGCCGGTTTTTTGTTTTCGATTGAAAAATATTCAGAATTAACAGCGCGATAAAAATGTGACTTCCGGCATTTACTGTATTTCAGAAGGCCGCATAAATATTCAACAGTTAATGAGGATCATCAAGAGAATCTTTTTTTTTTTTTTTTAGTTTCGAACGTCCCTTATTAACTCTTTCAAAACTTCTTCCTGATTTATTTCGGAATGACGAAGTTTTCGTTAAAAAAAAGATTTCGCATCCAGGAGACGAAGCGACAAAAACCTTCAGATACAATAGAAATGTTTTTAATTACAAATCGGGATAGCTAAAAAGATTTAAAACTCACTGCTTGATTGGAATACAAGAAAAACTTCCGCATCACACATCAGAAGGCCACAAATTTATTCCATCAATAATAATAATAGCCGCATTCGAATTCTAAGATGATCACAATTTTCGAGTCATCACGATCCTCGCCATCTAAAAGTCACGCACAAAGAACGTATTACTGTACGTGCAAAAAAATCGTTTGGACAAAAAGGAAGTCCTTCAAATGCTTCAGGTTCATTTACACAAAAGCTCAATATAAAGTCATATCGCAGTTTTTAATTTTTTATTTCTTGAAGCGGCGAAGCTTCCGCAACGCACTTCAGAAGGCCGCATAATAATTCTGCCATAAATCAGCTCCTGATTCCTGTGAAGATCAAGATATTCGAGCAATATTCAATACAACGCGTGTAGATCCAAGTGTTCTTTTTAAAATGCTGGCCTCATACTCTCCTAGAATATCCCGAAAGTCAGAGATTTTTCCTCTCCGTCGAACAAACTTTATCTCTCAGAAAAGCGTTAGAGAAATCCTCCAGAGGGTTCTGAGTACGAACTGGAACAACGGAGTCGCTGGAAAACATCATCGTTCGAGATGAGAATTGGAAGGCAAAACATTTTCCAAGGGAATACAAAATATGTCTGAAATAACTGAGGCATCACTCTCCCCGAGGGCGATGAAAGAACGAATTTGCTATTCCGTTCCCCGCTAAAAGAATCCAGGTATGCGAGCTACAAAAGTCAGGGAGTGATAGAGATTTACAAGCTCTCTTCGCGGGTTCTTGAAAAAATACAGAATTTCAACGGTGAAAAAAATAAGCGATACTCGCTACTTGAAGGAGTAGCGGTTTGCGAGCTTCTTTGCGGGATGCTAATTACAACTGAAATAGACTCCAGGCGAAAATACAGTGAATATAAAAAAAAGGATAGATTTAATCGCCCACGCGGTGAACGCGGACCGGTTCAAACGAAAAGTATTCCAGCTAGACTGTGAGATTATTCTCTTTTTTTCTTCTTTATACTGGGATCCAAAGGGCTCGATTCGGGCTTCATGCCGTTCCGACAATTATTCCGTGCTTACGGTAATGAGAGTGGGGTGGAACACATGGGAGAAATAGTTGAGCATCGTGATCGGAATTCATGAGGTTTCTTTTAGAGCATTGCGCGGCCAACGAGAATGACCTCACGGCGAAAGCCCCGCTTTCATTTCCGGCGTCGTCAACTACGTTGGCCGCGAAAGTTTCGCGAGACTCTTCACTGATGAGCTACAGTATACGAATGCTGCACACTGCATCAGAGAGACCATATAGGCAATCGAGCGCGTCACCAAAAGAGCGCATGCCTGAAAATAGCAACAAGACAGCTTTCGCGCGAAGCGAAGTAAAGTATAGTATTTACACAGTCTCCCAAAAAATGAGACTATGACATCTTGGTGCAATTTTCTGGAACTTCGTAGAACGAGATTCTGATTTTAAGCAAAATATCGTAATTTTCTCCATGACTTGTCCCTGGGGTTGCGAAATCGTTGTTTTTTTTATTCTTCCACTCTGGGTCTGATCCTTTTGCCATTGATCTCTATAATTGCATCAATCTCCAGAATATTCATAAAAATGATACTTGACAATTTTCAGGACGTTCAACAAGAGAGTTTACAATTTAACCCTCTTGTCCTCCGAAATGAGACTTGAATTGATAATTGGCTCTGGGTGTATTTATCGAAAATATTTGCGTCTTTTTTATTGTGGGGAACAGGGTATCAAGCAGCAATAATAATTTTTAAAAATATCTGCTTAAAAGAATGATGCAGTTTCATTTATAATAGTTGGATAAATAGCCTAAATTGCTTTTCAATGAATTTTCTTCGGAGTAAAACTAGTGCAGTATACAGCATTCAGAAACTTAATGCGAAGTTTTGACTCCATGTAATCAACGATAATTTGTAAACATTTTTCTTCACTCACATTCGTTACATTTTTGTTGAAATTGACGCTGATTCGAAATATCATATACATTCCGGCAAAAAGTTTTCTCTCTAAAAATGACATAAAAAAGGGAAAACCTGTGTTGGTGATTCGTCTTTGATTGATTCTTTTCTTGACAATGCATCCCTAATCAATATAATAAAAAAAAAATGATTACGGTGTAGCACGTCTTGGCGAAGTTAGAAACTTTTCCGATGATACTCGGTATACCTGCCATGTTTTCTCCGTTTTCCTCATTTCTATCCTTAATTTCGTGGACACGCGTCTGTTCTCGAGACCAGCAGTACGTAATAAACTCGCTGAGTTTCCAGAGACGCCGTCGTTTTGGGACACGCTCAACTTCCCCGGTACAGTTGTACACAGTGTGAAAGATCGCACAGAGTAAAGCTAGCTTTTTCCGGGTGCTTGTTTGGCAATTAATTTTTTGTTCCCCCACCTGACTGCGTATAGGAATACGGCTCCAGAAATGTGCACCTTCTTTGGTGCGGGGGCGAGCCGAATAAATCTTCGCGACCGAGCATCGTCATCCCCCGGTGCGATATTAACACAGCCCATCTTCACGTGTCCGTTCGAAACAAGCGCGTGAAACAGGGGAGGTTTGTTTCGTAAGAAGAAGAAGAAGAAGAAGAAGCAGAATAAAAGACGAAAAGGCATGCCGGCATTCTCTTGGCTGCTCATGCATTCCGAAACACGGTTCTATCTATCTTTTTCCTATTCTTAAATAAAGAATATTGTTCTTTTCTTCTTCTTTTTCTTTTGGGGAAGCGAATCAACTCATCCTGACCGAGGCCCAGCAAGCAGCCTGTCTTTGAAACACTGGCCAACTTCGGCTCTTCGGGAAAAAATCAGTTTTCTTTTCCGCGTTTTTCTTGCGGAAGGAAGACAGCATTAACAACTAGTGACCACATTTTTCTAAAGGATTCTCTTGTGCTTCACGAAGCCTCGTTTTCGCCACTGTTGAACATCTGATGTATGCGCCGATGAGGAATGCTTGGAAATGGAGAAGCAATAATAGGTATGTCCTAGTTAACCGAGCATCGTCGTTTATTGACCGAAAATGCGAGGGATTAATTTCGAAATTTCGTCAATGGGCTGTTGTTTGGGGGTACCAGAGTTTAGATTTTCGGTCATTCGGACTCCGAAAAATGTTTCCCAATAAATCTGGCAACCGTCACATTCAGTATCACGAAACGAACTTGAAAATACCGGAACATTTTCCGTTGTAAAACGGCTGTCAAATGTCAGAAAAATTTCACCCAGAAAATTCTTAAAATATTTGGTAACACTTGGGCGGCACTTTAAATTTTTGAAAGTGAAGCGCTTTTCGTCAAAAAATTCACACAACGTTCGATGGCTCACTGTTAACTCGCCGTCTTCTTTCAATTTAAACTTGGGTCTGCGAAAATTGTAAATACTGTATCATCAAAAATTAAGCACATACTTTTTATGTAACAGTTAATCGACCTTCATATAACCAATAAGGGAAGCGAAAAACCAACCAATCTTGAAAGCCAGCCCTCAAGTTTTCTAAGCACCGGGAGAATTTTTCTTTGCGGATAACCAAGTTTTAATGAGAAACAAAATCAGAACATAATCAATGGGTTCATAAGTGATGGAAGAGAACAACTTTGGGCGTGCATCGCAGTTCTTTCTGGTGAGCATCGCTCCATTCCATCGTCGTTCATTACTTTCGGGGTTTGCGAAATATTTTCCGCAAACCGCAGTTCGATTCGCAATTTTCCACGCCCAAGTCACGGTTCATGCGCCGAATTCCATAGTTTTGCATTCATGCAATTCACTTTGAGCATGGATTTGCGAATTTTTGAATCAAGGATTACATTTCAGAGCCGGAAAAAATATTTTTGAAAACTGACGTAAGGCGCGAGAATGAAGGACAACCAAGAAAAAGGGAGGAACTGATAATACAGTATAACTTTTGGATACGGAGATAAACGAAGTCCTAAGAAGTTTCTGAAATACGTGAACTAGTTTTTCAAAAAGGGAAACAGTACTGCGATTTAAATTTCATTAACATTTCAACATCGACAATAACTTAAAACGCGTGTCAACTCCCACGCATTCTTACGAAAAGGCATGTTATATTTCAGCATCTGAAACCGGTTTAGAACGCTAAAAGGTTCATTAAGAGCATTTTTCCGCAATATAATGTACTGTATATTCCTCGACGAGACAAAGTACAAATTCAAGATGGCGTTTTGAACTCATAAGCCTTCACATTCAAATGCACTGGTGTTTCTTAAATGCATAATACGTGTATGAACACGACAGGTACTTGCACGTGTTTTTGTGATGCTCGTTCGTTGCGTCGGGCCTATTTATTGAAAATTCATTTGATGCGCAGTTCATTCATATTCATCATTTGTTTGATGATTCATAGCAGGCCTGACGTGATCTTTCTTGAGTTGAGTGGCAACACTGGAAACCAATTGCAGCGAGGGAGCATCAGTTCAAAGGTATGATTCTTTTCACCTTCTGAGGTCTCTTCATCGCGGGGCACGTGGAACCAGCTTTCAACTTTCGGAAATGTGCTGACAGAGGGAAGCCCGAAGTGAAGAGGATCATTGACCCAGACAGCAAGCAAGTTCTTCCCCCAAAATATTAAAGCCACGGTGCGTCAGCTTTTTAAAGAAATACGTTTAAAGACTCTTCCCCCTCCTGCGCTCTCAGAGCCACCGTATCGCCCTCGTTATAATAAAGGACTCGGTCGAGCAAGCTGACCAGAGGGACCGCAATTCATCGCCAAGAATAAGAAAAAATGTTCAAAATAAAACGAAGTTGTAATTCTAGGTTCCACCGGGGGAAAAAAAAAATCTCGAGGCAAAGTTGGAACAAAAAATTGCACATCATCAGCGACTGTTGAATTTCCGCACTTACACTCGCCAGGTACTGTAATCCCAGCTCTCCGACGTTTTTTGCGCACAAAACATCCTCAGATATTCACGCAAATTTCACTCATGCAAACTTATAAACATCCGAAATAAATACTGACTCCATCTCTTCTCGAAAGCGGAATTGACCCACAAAATAAAAGAAAAGTCGACTATTTTTCTGGCTTTACTCTGAAATAATCAAACAAAACGGGCTTCAATTCTGGAAAGTCTCCATTCTGTAATAAGTCGAGGAAATGCAATAAGCCTTGCATTATTTTCATGCAAACCTTTCAATTGAGATACAGCATGGGTTTTATGAAAAAGAAATCCCTGTCGCTTCCAGGGTATGCGATGTCAAGAAAATACTGTACTGTATAGGGATCTTATTGATTGAGGTAATAAAAGCTAGAAAAATTATTTTTGCTCCAGTTTGTAACATTCATACGGAAAAATTATATGTCAATGTTCTGCAATTTTCTTGGCCTCGGATATTCCTTTGATTAAAACTTTGCACTTTCATGTTGACGCGAACACCATCCCATTATTTATGAATTTTGGTGTTCTTCGCATGTCAAAATAAGTCCCACCCATTTCAGAGGAAGCATCATCATCAGGCAGATGATATATTTAAACACAGCAATAAGTTCATGCCAACTATTGAGTATCGAACAATCACTGCAAAATTTAAAAAAGGGACCAAATTGCCAGTCGTTACCCTTAATATCAGTGAAATCCCTCTTCGTCATTCATAAACGCACACACACATGTGGAACAAATGTATAGCGTCCCGAAGGCATGTAATTCAGAAACCTAGATCTGCAAGGAATGAGAATCCGGGACACAAATCGCTGCAAAAAAAAAAGTCGTACGCACGTGGCCCAAAATAAAGACAATTTGAAAAATCTACTCGAAATGAATCATTCTAATCGCAGGCAGCAACAATAATAAACCGTTATATGGAACCGACTGAATGTTATTGCATTATTGCGGACATGGAAGTCCATTTTTTTGCTCCCTCTAGCTGGAGAGGACACGAAAGAAACCGGAAAATCACTGAATCCGCAAATTCTCACGCAACACCAACACCGGGCAACGAAAAAAAAAGGGGGGGGGGGACATCTCGACACCGGCGCGCGGCGCCGCAACGCTGAGATTTCTTGAGACAACACGCTGGCTCCATGCTCGGACTTCGCGCCCAAGGAGACCCAGTCTGGGTTCCTTACCTTCTTTCCTTCTTTCGCCGTCTTCGAGCTTGGCTGCCTGCCTGCCTGGTGAATCGTGTGGTGGACCCATAGGTCCGTTCTTGAGCGACATCTAACCGCCGGAGCTAGAAACTGTGAGATGCGGCCCCGCAAAGACCACCCACCCATTTACAATTTGCTCCAATGCCTCATGTGTATATTCGCGTTTGGACAGCTGCGCACAATTTTCTATAAAAGCACAACATGCAAAAAAATGAACGCATCCTTTTCGAGCTATTGAAACACGAAGGCTTTTCCGAACTTGTTTTTTCTTGGATGAAAGCCTTGGATTTAAAGTACCTGACCTGTATATAAATGCACGAGACATTCATCCGCGTGTATAAAGTAAAGCTTCATCGCAGTTGAAGCACACGTTTTTATAGATTCACTTGTCTTCTTCAGAAAGTTAAATAATTTCCAAAAGAGACGTATACTATCATTAACAAACGGAAATCTTTCTTCTTCATTTTGAAAAAAAGGAGGGAAATCCATGACACAATCTGAACTAAGTTGAAAACGCGACCAAAATTAACTCACGAAACCGAATAACTAATAATATCGTTCTAGAAAAGCTGCTTATGCAAATAACATTGTCTGTCGAGACCGAGAATTGTATTGTAGGGAAATAATCCCGGGGTCAATAAATACTGTATCTATCTTATTCAATGAGCTGTTGATCACACGCAGTTTTAATACACTTCTCGCCTTTAGGGACGCTTTTTAAAGAAAACTAGAAAATTGAATCGACTTTTTGTAATGAATAAACTGCCAGATAATCAAATTCTAGTCCTGAAATGCCATCAATATGTAAATGAATCCCAGGGATAATTATATCCAAGAATGTTTTCATATCGTTAATCAACCCAAGAGGCAATCATCTTCAGGCAATCCACTCTAAAGGCTTCAAAGGCTCACATGAATCTTTGATCATTCACTCCAATGCATGAGTGAGCAGTGCTTGATCTATACGCAATGCCACGGAAACATTTTCTACATCTAGCGAAAGATTAATCACAGATGACGGTATTTAAAATGTAAATTATTTGAATTCTGCGTACGATTTTTCCAAATATGCAATCTCAATGCAACACCAAATCATAAAAACGTAGGGCTGAAATAATTAACCGTCGCAGCAACTTCCCACAGTAATTTACCACAAAAAAATTTGATTTTCAGAAAATCGCTGAAAACATGCCGGCATTCGCGATATTATACACTTATAGTGTAGCTGGACTCGGGAATCAGATCTGTGTACAACTCGAGCTTCAAGTACGACGGACAAGAGAACGCTCATAAATTCGAACACAGTATTTAATGCACAAAACCCGCCTATTTCTAGAAAAAAAAGAAACCGATTCAGACGACGAATAATAAAAATTGAATCTCCTTCTAACAGCCTTCCCAATTCCGCGTAGCTCTTCCGCGTCTTTTCTTTCCCTCACGTCCTTCTTACTCAAATGGTTTATCCTCGCGACCTCATCAAGATGACTTCTCTGGATGCACTCGAACAAAGAGCTCTTGTTTTCTCAAGTACAATACAGTCCTTTGCTTCAAAAAAGAATAAAATGAATCTGGCACAAGTAAACAGGAGGGACAATAACATGTCGCTAACCTGGAAGTCACTAAATAAAGCAAGAATCCCTTCGGTTCTGTTGGAATTTCCGTGATGTCTCTGGAAACTTCACATTTCAGACCGAAGCCCCACTGCAGAATAAAACAATGCAGTACTGGAATATNCGCGGAATGCTCGCTTCCGGAACTAATTTGTCCATAAAAAATTTCATAAAAAGGATGCAATCATTTTATACAACATTTTCGAGAAATTCGACGTTTCCAAAAATTATTTCCGACTATCCAGATTCAACAGCATACAGTTATTCGTAAGACAATATCACAACGTCACTCAAACACATTAAATCAAGTGCTCGTTCCATTGAGTGCGTTTCGAAGATCGCTTGCGCAAAATAAAAATTTCCAAATTGTGGCTGTCGAGTTCTGCGTCATTATGGAAACCCGCGCCATAAAACCAACGCCACGAAGAACCAGCGTCATGAGAAGAAAAGTGTCATTTTTCGTTGTTTACTTGCTCGCCAAGTTTTCTTCGGTGAGAAATCTCTGATCTATTTTGTACATTCCTCTAATCAATCTAGCATTAGGCACTGATTCACATTGGCACTTGATTTTTGTCCATGATATGCTCCTTCTCAAAACGGCACCATTTGTTTTCTGGATCTAGTTCGACTGCCGATAGTGTTTATCGCGATGAGCAACACGGTTTTGGCAAAATATAGGAAATTTGCGAAAAAAAAAAGCTTTCCAATAAAGTAAATGACGGACAAAAAATATCAACTTCGAAGAAACGCTTCTTAGCATCCGACATTGATGCAGTTTTGTTTTGTTCACGTAAGTCACCTCAACACCTTAGACAAATTATTTAATGAAATGCAGTACAGTATATTATGAATAAAATCGATGAAATTATCAGCTTCAATACATTCCTCTGCTGATTCAAATAGCCGATATGATGCTTTGGGTTCGTTTTGTGACTGCTGCACTTCATTTCCAACGGATTGTATTTACTGCGGACAGGCGTAATTTTATTTCTCGTTCAAATTCTTATAAATCCGTCCAGAGAATGAATTGACGAAAATGCTGCACTTCTTCAAACAATCCCTCCGATTAACTTCTGAAATTAATAATTGTAAGATTTGCATTTGAAAGGGGACCATCGCATACAAGTGATCGCGTAGACGCATACATAGAAGACACTTCAACCTGCAAGCGCAGTAAATTATTCGCATCCGGAAATTGCGTCGCGAGGCCGGAGTTGGTAAATTTCTGCGCATCAGTGACCAATCGGAATAAAAAATAGTAATAAATAAATAAGGATGAAAACAAGAGAAAATC